>JAUCMX010000024.1:38386-70300 GCA_033459395.1 Hemibagrus guttatus | reverse complement strand
AAGCAGCTTGTGTAAATAAATATCATTTTAACACTAACGAAATCTAATATCCCTTCTGCTTAGTTTAACCTCAGATTTTGACAGATTTCCTCTATAGAAATAGTGAGAAACAGATTAAAAACTCAGTTTGGGTTTGTATCGACATTCACCTTTAATCTCAGATAAGCGGTTTATTGTTAGAAATGTAATGAATGGTTAGAAATGAAAGCTCTTTAAACAGAAGAGAGACTCCACTCTAGATCGAGTGCCACATCAGCTTCATGAAGAAAAAACAGCATGAAGTGAAACTCCAGTGATTTATATGAGGAAATGTTCCTGATGTCTGAACTGAAGAGTTGTTTTAGGCCAGTGATTTGTTTTCAGTTCTTTAATATGTGCATATTATAATATATATGTGTATCTGTCACAGACACGCCAGGCTCCAACGAACACCAATCACAGCGCACTCATGCACCTGAATTCTAACCACACACACCTGCACGCAATCACCATCTCGTTCACCTCCCCTATATAAGACACTCACACACACCACTCACTGTCTGGTCTTGTTTAAGATGGAAGGACTCACTCCATAAGCTGAGACGTAGCCGCCTCTCCAGTGTTTAGTGTTTCTCCATATCCTGTGTGTGTGTGTGTGTGTGTGTGTGTGTGTGTGTGTGTGTGTGTGTGTGTGTGTGTGTGTGTGTCTTCTATCTCCAGCTCTGTTCCTGTGCCTGCCATCGCATCCAGCTCCTCCACATCATTCATCCCAGGGCAGTATTACTCTCTCTTATCATCCAGATCCATTCATCTCCATTTCATTCAACTCCGACAGTTTCACTCTGCTGCTTGGTTCAATAAACTAGGAACAGTGAATCTCTGTCTCTGTGCCTTCTGTCCCGTAACAGTATCTTTACTCATAATTTATTGTAAATACGCCACTTATGCACTTCTGGTTAGATGCTAACTGCCTTTCATTGGCTTTGTACATGTACTGACTTTTACATGCCAATAAAGTTGAATGTAACCCGAGTAAATTCATTAATATTTAGTGCAAAAAGTTCATTGAATAAACATAAATAATTAGTTTATCAATAAACAGTGTAAAAGTTCAAATTTATTGGTCAGCAATGAGTGTTGTAATGAGGTCATGTGATATTACCCTTATGTGATTTAATGTAACTGTCATTTAAAGTGGATTCATATTTTTGAAATGATTTATGTTAAAATACTTTAAATACGCCGGTAAAATAATTTTACATAAGGTATATGTTATTTTGTAAGTTTTTTTAATGTACCGGTCACATACAAGGTCAAAGGTCATGCTTGGTGAGAGGTGTGAGGTAGAGTGAGCGAGCTTGCAGTTGTCACTGTATGACCTGTGCTTTGATAAGTATCACACATCTAGTTAGGTGTTCGACCCAAACACTCAGTTTAACGTTAGTTTCTGTTCGTGTTGGAAGATTTTAGTGTTGGGTTTTGTGATTATTTGTGATTTATCTTTTGAATCTGACCTGAATTGAGTGTTAAGTGTTTCTGAACATTTGGGTTGAATTGAAAAGGAAACTGGTCAATATTGTGAAGACATTCTGAACACAGTAAATAGTTTATATATAGTTTAGATTGTGTTTGTGTTTACTTTATAGTTCAAGAAATTGAACTGTATTCTACACATGGTGTTAAATAATAGTTTAAAGGTGACTAACCTAAATTATTAGGAAATAATCTAGCCATGGGGGTCACAGTCCAGTGACTTCTGTGCCGGTCCCAAGCCTGGATAAATAGAGAGGGTTGCGTCAGGAAGGGCATCCGGCGTAAAACATTGCCAAATTTAACCATGCGAATCGTCAGTACGAATTTCATACCGGATCGGTCGAGGCCCGGGTTAACAACGACCGCCATCGGCGCCGTTGACCTACAGGGCGCCGGTGGAAATTGGGCTACTGTTGGTGGAAGAAGTAGAGGAGGGAGGAGAGTGCACAGACAGAGAGAGAAGAGAAAAGGTAAGAGTGTAGGACTGAGAATAGGAACTCTGAATGTTGGTACTATGACAGGGAAAGGTAGAGAGCTGGCTGATATGATGGAGAGAAGGAAGGTGGATATACTGTGTGTACAGGAGACCAGGTGGAAGGGTAGCAAGGCTCGTAGTATAGGAGCAGGATTCAAGCTGTTTTATTATGGTGTGGATAGTAAGAGAAATGGGGTAGGTGTGGTCCTGAAGGAGGAGTTGGTGAGGAATGTCCTGGAGGTGAAGAGAGTGTCAGACAGGGTGATGAGTCTGAAGTTAGAGATTGAAGGGGTGATGTTGAATGTTGTTAGTGGTTATGCCCCACAGGTAGGTTGTGAGTTAGAGGAGAAAGAGAGATTCTGGAGTGAATTAGATGAGGTGATGGAGAGTATTCCCACGGGTGAGAGAGTGGTGATAGGAGCGGATTTTAATGGACATGTTGGTGAGGGGAACACAGGTGATGAGGAGGTGATGGGCAAGTTTGGAGTTAAGGAAAGGAACCTTGAAGGACAGATGGTAGTGGACTTTGCTAAGAGGATGGACATGGCTGTGGTTAACACTTATTTTCAGAAGAGGGAGGAGCATAGAGTGACTTACAAGAGTGGAGGTAGGAGAACACAGGTAGACTACATCCTATGTAGAAGAGGCAATCTGAAAGAGATTAGTGACTGTAAAGTGGTAGTGGAGAGAGTGTAGCCAGACAGCATAGGATGGTGGTGTGTAGGATGACTCTGATGGTCTGTAAGAAGAAGAGGTCAGAGACAGAGAAGAAAACCAAGTGGTGGAAGCTGAAAAAGGAGGAATGTTGTGAGGAATTTAGACAGAAGTTGAGGCAGGCTCTGGGTGGTCAGGTAGTGCTGCCAGATGACTGGGAAACTACAGCAGAAGTGATCAGGGAGACAGGGAGAAAGGTGCTGGGTGTGTCATCTGGAAGGAGGAAAGAAGATAGGAGACTTGGTGGTGGAATGAGGAAGTTCAGGATAGTATCCAGAGGAAGAGGTTAGCCAAGAAGAAGTGGGACATGGACAGGACTGAAGAGAATAGACAGGAATACAAGGAGTTACAGTGCAGAGTGAAGAGGGAGGTGTCTAAGGCCAAGCAGAAGGCATATGACGAGTTGTACACTAGGTTAGACACTAGAGAAGGAGAGAAGGACTTGTACAGGTTAGCTAGGCAGAGGGATCGAGATGGGAAGGATGTGCAGCAAGTTAGAATTATTAAGGATAGAGATGGAAGGGTGCTCACAAGTGAGGAGAGTGTACAGAGGAGATGGAAGGAGTACTTTGAGGAGCTGATGAATGAGGAAAATGAGAGGGAAAAAAGAGTAGAAGGGGTGAACTCTGTGGAACAGAAAGTAGATAAGATTAGAAAGGATGAAGTCAGGAAGGCTTTGAAGAGGATGAAAAGTGGGAAGGCAGTTGGTCCTGATGACATCCCGGTGGAGGTCTGGAAGTGTCTAGGAGAGGCAGCAGTGGAATTTTTAGCTAATTTGTTCAACAGGGTTTTAGAGAGTGAGAGGATGCCTGAGGAATGGAGAAGAAGTGTGTTAGTGCCGATCTTTAAGAATAAGGGTGACGTGCAGAGTTGCAGCAACTATAGGGGGATAAAGTTGATGAGCCATACAATGAAGGTATGGGAAAGAGTAGTGGAAGCTAGGTTAAGGAAGGTAGTGGAAATTTGTGAGCAGCAGTATGGCTTCATGCCCAGAAAGAGCACAACAGATGCAATTTTTGCTCTGAGGATTTTGATGGAGAAGTATAGGGATGGTCAGAGGGAGTCGCACTGTGTGTTTGTAGACTTGGAGAAAGCGTATGACAGGGTGCCAAGAGAAGAGCTGTGGTACTGTATGAGGAAGTCAGGAGTAGCAGAGAAGTATGTCAGAGTGGTGCAGGACATGTATGAGAGGAGCAGGACAGTGGTGAGGTGTGCTGTAGGTCAGACAGAGGAGTTCAATGTGGAGGTGGGACTGCATCAGGGATCGGCTCTGAGCCCCTTCCTGTTTGCTATAGTGATGGACCAGTTGTCAGAGGAGGTCAGACAGGAGTCTCCTTGGACAACGATGTTTGCAGATGACATTGTGATCTGTAGTGAGAGCAGGGAGCAGGTGAGGAAAACCTGGAGAGGTGGAGGTTTGCGCTGGAGAGAAGAGGAATGAAAGTCAGTCGTAGTAAGACTGAGTACATGTGTGTGAATGAAAGGGAGGGAAGTGGAACAGTAAGGTTACAGGGTGAAGAGGTGAAGAAGCTACAGGAGTTTAAGTACTTGGGGTCAACAGTCCAGAGTAATGGAGAGTGTGGGAAAGAGGTAAAGAAGCGAGTGCAGGCAGGTTGGAATGGGTGGAGAAAGGTGTGGGGAGTTCTGTGTGATAGGAAAATATCAGCGAGAATCAAGGGGAAGGTGTACAGGACAGTGGTGAGAGTGGCCATGCTGTATGGTTTAGAGACAGTGTCACTGAGGAAGAGACAGGAGTCAGAGCTAGAGGTAGCAGAGCTGAAGATGTTGAGGTTCTCTTTGGGAGTGACAAGATTGGACAGGATTAGGAACGAGTACATCAGAGGGACAGCTCATGTTGGACGTTTGGGGGACAAAGTTAGGGAGGCCAGATTAAGATGGTTTGGACATGTTCAGAGGAGGGAGAGTGAGTATATTGGTAGGAGAATGTTGGACATGGAGCTGCCAGGCAGGAGGCAAAGAGGAAACCAAAGAGGAGGTATATGGATGGAATTAATGAGGATATGAAGCTAGTGGGTGCAAGTGTTGAGGATGCAGAAGATAGGGATAGGTGGAGAGAGATGATTCGCTGTGGAGACCCCTGAAGGGAAAAGCCGAAAGAAGAAGAAGACATAAAATAATCATTTGTCACAAGCAATGTAATATCTTCAGGTACGATAAATAAAACGAGACTACTACAATTATACAAAAGGAAAAACATGAGTCTTTGGGATCTGCTGTACTTCTGCTGTACTTCTTAATTGCATTTTTATTGTCATAGGTGACTGAAAGTAATAAAACTCACAATTTCAATAATAACTTGACCCAGCAGACTTTGTTAAACAATTGCACACCAGGACTAATACCGAATCAACAGCTTTACCCAACAACATATATACACACATGTAACAAACATATGGATGCCCCAAGTACCTGACAAACACTGTACACTGCTACAATGATGTTTATAATATAGCTGCTAAGGAAAAGACTAATAATTTGACAATTTTTCTTTCTTCTGATTGACAATCCATCTCCCTATATTTTCCTCCTACTTTCAGAAAGTCATGGAAACACATTAGTGTAATAAAGGGTCTTTCTCAACAACTATATTAGAAAATACACTGCAGCAGTGTGTAATTGTTTTGTTATTTGTGTCATTAATGTCAGGATATTTCAACACATTCAACACAAAGTAATGCTAAAATATACATTAAACTTAATAAGAATAAAAATCTGGTTATTAAAAAAAACTGGCCAGGAGCCAAACACTCTCATCCGAAAGGCAGGAATTCTGAGGTGATTGAGTCTTGTGAGGTATGTATTTACACTGACTTTTTCCTAGGTGGGTGTCCAAAATCGCCATTTTCAGAGTACCTAGTACATTCATTGGTACTCATCAGTACGTGGCATTGTCATGTGACATACGAGGTCAGGTTAAGAGCAAATCTTTTTCTTCTCTTTTAAAAAAAAAAAAAAATTGCAATTGTTTTTTTTTTCCTTTCTTAAACCTTCAAAAAGTTAGCCACTTAATCAGGCATTAAGGATCCAATCCCTTCAGCTATGCTCCAGACCATCTCACCTGACCTCCTACCCTTTATCACCACAGTCATCAATGGATCCTTAACGTCTGGTCACGTTCCAACTGCCTTTAAGAAAGCCAGGGTCATCCCCATCCTGAAGAAACCTGCTCTGGATCCCTCAGACATCAGCAACTACAGACCGGTATCACTTCTCTCATTCCTTTCAAAGATTCTTGAACGTGTTGTTTGTAATCAGCTGTCTGACTATCTCATGCAGAATAACCTCCATGACCCCAACCAGTCTGGCTTCAAAGCAGCACATTCCACTGAGACTGCCCTTTTGGCAGTCACTGAGAAACTACATGCTGCTAGATCAGCCAAACTGTCATCGGTCCTCATCCTCCTCGACCTGTCTGCAGCATTTGACACAGTAAACCACAAGACTCTCTTGTCCACCCTCAGGAGTCTTGGAATTTGTGGAACAGCATGGGAATGGTTTGCTTCCTACCTGGATGGTCGCTCATATCAGGTAACATGGAAGGGATTGACATCTGCTCCACGCAGACTCTCGACTGGTGTCCCGCAAGGCTCAGTGCTTGGTCCTCTCCTTTTCTCCCTCTATACTCACTCTCTTGGCAAAGTCATATCCTCACATGGCTTTTCATACCACTGCTATGCTGATGACACACAACTTATCTTCTCCTTCCCTCCCTCAGATACCACGGCTTCTGCTCGGATCTCGGCGTGTCTGGCGGACATTTCATCTTGGATGACTGCCCATCAGCTGAAACTCAATCCCAGCAAAACCGAGCTGCTGATAATTCCAGGTGATCCATCCCCAGCCCAAGACCTCGCGATATCTCTGAGCAACTCCATGATTTCCCCTACAGCCTCTGCTCGCAACCTTGGGGTAACCATGGACAATCAACTATCCTTTTCTTCCCATGTCACTAATGTGACACGCTCATGTCGGTTTCTTCTGTACAACATCAGAAGGATTCGGCCATTTCTATCCACACAGGCTACTCAGGTGCTTGTTCAATCTCTGGTCATCTCGAGATTGGACTACTGCAACTCTCTTCTGGCAGGTCTACCTCTGAACGCAATTCGCCCACTGCAAATGATCCAAAATGCAGCTGCACGACTTGTTTTCAACCTGCCCAAGTTCTCCCACACCACCCCACTGCTGCGTTCCCTCCACTGGCTTCCGGTAGCTGCACGCATCAGATTCAAAACACTAATGCTTGCCTACAAAGCCAAGAATGGACCAGCGCCATCTTACCTCAAAGCTCTCGTCACTTCTCGCACTGCACCTCGCTTACTCAGATCCACTAGCACTGCTCGACTGGTCCCACCATCTCTCAGGGAAAAAGGTAGGTATACATCTAGACTCTTCTCTGTTCTGGCACCGAGGTGGTGGAACGAACTTCCCCTAGGTATCCGTACGGCCGAGTCTCTGACTGTCTTCAAACGGCAACTGAAGACTTACCTCTTCCTGAAGTACTTAAACTAGCTCTTATTTTCCAGTTTACGTAATATGTTGCAAAAAAAAAAACCAACTCAGTGTTAGGCTAATGGTATCCCAAGTTGTGTCTTATTGAACCAGTGTTAATGTATTCAGTGACTGAGAACTAAAGCACTTTTGTACGTCGCTCTGGATAAGAGCGTCTGCCAAATGCCAGAAATGTAAATGTAAATGTAAATGTAAATGCATTGTTTAACCACAAGAAACACCAGTCCAGTTGCCTTATGGGACAGTGCAGTGTCCGTTATTTCCATCCTGCAAAATCACAGGGCAGCAGTAGGTCATCCTTTACTACTGTATTTCTTTACTGATTTACGAATACTGAGAATCCACACTACACTACTATACAGGCATACTGCTTTTACCTACTTTATAGTAGAGTAGGCCAGCTTTGCTTTCACATGAAAAGTCTCACTAGAGTCACATGTGCCATTTATACACTGTTTTGGATTCCGACTGAACCTCAACATCTTCACCAACTGTCACATAAGAGACATTTCAAGCAGATAAATAAATAAACAAGATAAAATAATGTACAGCCCTAAAAGCCACAATCACCAACACTGCGACTAGGAAAATGACGTCAGATCTTTTTGACAAACATAAGGTTCAACCAAATGTAGATTAGCACACAATTTTCTCGGAAAGTATACTTTAACCAAAAAAAGTCTTCAATTGTTCTATTGGTTTTTCCAGGTCTAGCTGTTGTAAAAAAAAAAAATAAATAAATAAAAAATTCACTCCCCACTCACAACCCCACAAATGACTATCATACTCTAATAATATCAAACATGCGAAATGTATAAGCATTCTAAATACTCACTAAACCCTAATAATAATAATAATAATAATAATAAATGTTTAACAACTATTTCCACATCAAAATCCCACATGCTGTAATTTTACTCCTTTGTCCAGCATGAACAGACACTAGCACAGCGTTCTGTACTGTATTCGTCTCAGCAAAAGAAAGACTTATATACACATTATAAAACATGCTGAAAATAGCTAATTTCTGTGTACTACTAGTCTTATTGCTGTTAAATACAGACCAACATTAATGCTTACTGATACCCTAGAAGTTGAACATGATTAACATATAATTATTAACCAACTTACAACATTTCATTTAAGTTTTTTTATACAGTTTTTCAATACAAAATTCAGTATAACATAAAAATGTTTTCAAAATTCTTAGTAATACAAAACCAAATACTTCTGATTTTTGAGATATAAACAGTCAAGTCAATCAAGCAATTAAAATTTCGGTAAATTTAGATAAAGGTAAATTTATTACCTTAGATATTGGAGTTATTTGAGCAGTATATCACAATACTGTTCCTGGGGCAAACCAGCTTCTGCACATTTTCAATATCTCCCTTATTAGGCACACCCAGTTTGGGTTTTTGAACACTATTCTAATGATCTAGTCAGTAAAATCAGACTTTATACAAATAGAGATGTCCACATTGGGCATTTTAGATGGCTCCGTAGTGGAACACACCAACCCATGTGTCCGAATACTTTTGGCCATGTAGTATATTGTCCTTATACTCAATATTGCAAAATATCTGCAAACAACATTTTTAACTTCATTCATTGTCTACCGCTTATCCAATCTACTCTTGGGTCATGGGGAGCCTGTGCCTATCTCAGGCGTCATTGGGCATCAAGGCAGGATACACCCTGGACGGAGTGCCAACCCATCGCAGGGCACACACACACACACACTCTCATTCACTCACACAATCACACACTACGGACAATTTAGAGATGCCAATCAACCTACAATGCATGTCTTTTTTTTTTACTTGAAATTCAATATTTTGGAATTAGAATGGATTCAA
This sequence comes from Hemibagrus guttatus, assembly GCA_033459395.1. Taxonomy (NCBI): domain Eukaryota; kingdom Metazoa; phylum Chordata; class Actinopteri; order Siluriformes; family Bagridae; genus Hemibagrus; species Hemibagrus guttatus. The sequence continues at coordinate 61,207 of JAUCMX010000024.1, read as the reverse complement.
AATCAAGGAGGCAGCACTACACAAGGCAGTGGAAATGTGCCTGGAGGTCACTGACTAAAATGGTTATTGGAAAGTGTTGGAACTTAGAGTCCCCCTCTGAGTGGACACACTACAGGGTGGCTCTGAAGTCTTCCCCAATTACCCATTACTGCCAAACACTTACAAAACTTTACTAAATCTATAACAATAAAATAAATAAACTTCTTCAGGCTTGGATTTGAAAAAGCAACCAGCCCTGTGGATTCCAACCACTGACCATTAGGTTAGACACAGTGCTGTTTATCATATTCGTGCAAGAGAGGTCTGCCTTATTATTACAAGTGTTAGTATCATTTATTAATAAACATTATATAAAATAATGAATTTATTCCATTTTGGAATAAGGCTGTAACATAACAAAATATGGAAAAAGTGAATACTTTCTGGATGCACTGTATGTTCTTAAGGCAACTAGTGTTTCACAATCTGCTTAAAGAAACCATGTTAAACTAAAATCACAGTGTCCAGAGGGTAACCAAAGGGCCAAAAAACAAGATAGTGGTGCTTAGGCAACAGTCTGACATCAGGGAATAGCTCTTGGGACCTCTGTTTGTGCTCAACTATTTTGCCTTCATGGTATGAAATGGATTCATTATGTACATTATGTATGATACTCTATGTGCCAGAAAGAAAAGAAGGAGACAGCCGTGGACAGAGCCACTTGGGGACTATAACACCATCACAGAACTGCTGTTACATATGTCAGCTTTGACAGCAAGTAATTAGTATCTATAACAAACTCAGAAACTACACTGACCTAATAGTTCCTCATGGGCCCTTGGATGCTGTTGTAGAGAGGACACTATTTACATTTACATCATTTACTGTCCAGTGTCACCCAAATGAGGATGGGTTCCCTTCTGAGTCTGGTTCCTCTCAAGGTTTCTTCCTCATATCATCACAGGGAGTTTTTCCTTGCCACCGACACCACAGGCTTGCTCATTGGGGATAAATAGGGATAAAATAGTTTAATAATTTAATGATTATTTTTTTCCCCTCTACTTTCTGTTTCTCTATTTTTGTAAAGCTGCTTTGAGACAATGTCCATTGTAAAAGGCACTATACAAATAAATTGAATTGAATTGAAAATTCATTATGCACTGGAGCAATAACTAACAACAATTTATTTTAAATCCATCAACACGAGCCAATCTGTGGTACAGAATGTCCAATTAAAATGGAAGAAACCGGAGTAAAGTCCGATTTTCATGTGCATTGCCTCCAATAGTTTTACGACTGAAGAAACTCTGTGGTATGTCATGTGGCCTGTTGGTTTTGTTCAACCATTTATGAGGGAAAGTCAATATAGCATTATTCAGGTCATCTAATGTAAATAACTTTTTTTGATATCCAAACAGTAGTACAGTTCAACTTTAACACCCTCAAACACGAGCATTGAAATCATGAGCAACATCAGGAGGAAAACCAGAACATGAAAGTGAGAGATTTTTGGTAACACCACACTCGTGTTTAACTCCAAATCAGTCGACATTACTCTCAAGAGCTGCTTTTATATGATCTGCATGGACCTCTTCAGATCTCAAGCTAAAAGCAGCAGATGTAACAAAGTCAGAGCTAATTTCATCTTTAATGCAGTGCAACAGTAGCAGAAGAAATCTCCTGAAAAGTTTTCAGTAAAACCAGCAATACTGTGTGCTCCCAAGTTATCGACTGCAGGTTTCAAAATCCTCCACATACAGACGCAGTCTTATTCTTAACTCCTCAGCATTCAAGACACTACTTTCTTTAAAATACTTCATGTGCCCTAAATTCATTTTGTCTTCTGATGTCCTTTATAATTTTCATTATAGAGGACATCAACAATCATCAAATATTCATCAATAGCTGTACCTGGCACATGGGTTAAATATTTCAGCTTCAATAAGGCTGCTGCAAGCTGTCGCTCAGTTACACCTGGGAGCTCCTTGTGCTGTCCTTTCTGATCTAGGGATGTACTGGAGATTTCTGTAGGTCTCAAAATACCTGCTTTATCATCTCTTACATTTACATTTCTGCCATTTGGCAGACACTCTTATCCAGAGCAACTTAGAATTGATCTCATTTTTTATACAACTGAGCAATTGAGGGTTAAGGGCCTTGCTCGGGGGCCCAGCAGAGGCACCTTGATGGAGTTGAACTGACAACCTTCTGATCAGTAGTCCAACACCTTAAGCTACCACATCCCCTGCATCTCTTTGACTGTGAGGTGTGTGTTGGTGAGTCTTATGGATTTAAAGGTTCCATAAACACTGGTTTGAGTCAATAAACATGCAAGAGACATTTTCATTTCTCTTCAGATGTACATGGATATGACAAAGTACTCTCTTTCATGAGCTAGGTTCTTACATGGGGACATGAGCAGCATCTGAATACTCTACTATGATGTACTATTAAAGCATGTCTTAAATGTGCATGGACATGCAGAATGTGCACATGGATCACGACTGTTTCACCCAAAACGTGTTTGACTTTGTAATAGTTAAGTACTTCAGACCTACATGCAGTTATTATAATGAATTTATATTGCACTCATCTTACAATGTACAAAGTGCTTTACACGTTAATGCAAATAGGTTAAAAGTATTTTAATCAAGCAGATTAACAAATTAAAAGAGAAAGAAAAACGTACAAAAAAGCAATGCTAAAATGGTTAAAAAAAAAAAAAAAGCTAAAATACATACATAAACCCCAGGGGATGTTTGGTGGTTAGCTCGTTTCCCTCACACCTCCAGGGTTAGGGGTTCGATTCCCGCCTCCGCCATATGTGTGTGTGGAGTTTGCATGTTCTCCCCGTGCCTTGGGGTTTCCTCCGGGTACTCTGGTTTCCTCCCCTGGTCCAAAGACATCCATAGTAGATTGATTGGCATCTCTAAATTGTGATTGCATGAATGAGAGAGTGTGTGTGCCCTGCGATGGGTTGGCACTCCGTCCACGGTGTATCCTGCCTTGATGCCCGATGACGCCTGAGATAGGCACAGGCTCCCCGTGACCCGAGGATAGATCGGATAAGCGGTAGACAATGAATGAATGCAATACATAAAACACTGCGGTTAATCCAGCCACTCTTCTGAAAGCACGGCTAATTTATCCGCTCGTATATTGTAGAGGCGCGGCTTTTACATACTTAGCGGTAATAGTGCTGAAAGCGGAAAGCGAGCATCCCGAGCGATAAATGAATACAAAACGATCATTTTAAATAAAAAATCCCAATTGTTAGCTGAACAAACCATTGTGCTCATTCTTTTGCTGAAGAGGTCATGTTTGTTTTAAATGAGCTATTCTCACATTTCACAGGTCGATCTCGTTAATGCTCTGAAATTCTTTAGATTTTTTTAGTTCATTCTTGCAGCACGTTTTTCAAACAACTTTTTATGGAGCCTTTAAATCTAACACTTGCCAACACACACCTCACAGTCTAAGAGGTTTTATTAAGCCAGGTATTTGGAGAAGTACAGAAGTGTCCAGTACATCCCTAGATGAGATGTACAGCACAAGGAGCTCCAGGTGGAACTGAGCATGTATCTAAATATATGTGGGAGGGGGATAGCTGGTGTAATGGGCTTCGGGTGTGGGTAACTAGTCAAACGAATAAGAAGGCAGAAATAGAGGTTTTTGCGATGTTCGGGGAGTTTGGTTTGTTACCGAAGTTCTGCTTCATATGCAGCCTTTTCTCCCTCTTCCACCTTTTCATGCAGGTATGGGAGTTCATTGTGTGATCTTGTTTGTGCTGAATGTGTGTAATATCATCACGCAACGCCCTGCTATGTGATGCCTTTTCTTAGGGTGATTAATTGGTGTTTCCACACACCGTGGGAAAGTGGGGCAGAAAGTATTTAGTGTTGCGGTAGCTCCTAGGGGCTGATGGCTGTGTATGAGCGTTGAATAACCGGCAAATTAAAAAATGCTTCTTTTCTTCAAGTCCAATTTGTTATGAGAATTAAGTGGTTGGTACACTTCATTTTATTTGTTGCTGTGGTTAATACTTGTGTGTCTTGTGTTTAGTATTCCCCTCTGTATTCGGAGTTTGGTCGTGAGATTGAGCACTGAGATTTGGGAACTGTGGTTTACTGCAGTGAATTTCGCTAAAGTATGTTGTGTCTTGTTGCCCTTATATATTTGTATATTTTGGTGACTGGGAACTAACGCGTATGGCTTGTTTTTCTTAAATACACAAGAAACAGTGGTCTGCCTCTTTAAGTCTTTTGTCCTGTGTATTTATTTTATTAGAGAGATGGATGGATGGATGGATGGATGGATGGATCGCTAGATAAAGGGATTGATTGATCATCCAATGGGAAATTTACAACTTCCAGCAGTATCCACACACATACATAATAAGGTAATAAATACTAAAAAAAAAATACAAAAAAAAATGAAAGGTACTAAAGATAATAAGGTAATGTGCAAAAAAAAAGAGTCCCTGTGCAAATCTGAGTGTATTGAAGAGTCCTTTGCACAAAAGAGTGTACGGTGTGTAGTGTAACAGTTTGTAGTACAGTTCAGGACAGAGAGTAATGTCAGCACTGACTCCGCCCAACCCCCAGTCTTGAGAAGAGGTCTTACTTTTATGGATATTTACTATTGACACACACATGTTATAATTGGTGTTTTAAATTGGAAGGGTCCATGCTGTTACGGGTAGCAGGGCTGAGGGTGAACCACTAGGGGGCCCTCAGTAGGGGTTGTCAGGTTATGTTTGTTTATGTTTATGTTTTGGCCATGTGTGTGTTTAAGCCCCGCCCTAGCCTAATGTGTGTTCCTGCCCCTGATCACCTGTTCCCAATGTTTCCTGATTATGTTTCCTATTTATAGTCCTGTCTTTGTCTGCTTTAGTTGCTAGTCCTCGTTTGTATGTAGGCCAGTGTGGTGTCGCGGTTTCTGTTATGTTCATGTCTCGTGTTTCATGTTAATAAACCCCTTTTTGTTCACGGAAGCTTCGCGTTGGGTCTGTTATATCCAGCCGGACACCGCCGGCCGTAACACATGCTAGGACAATAAAGTTGTGATAATTTGCTGCATTTTGAGTTTGATATTTTTGTAACAGAGTATTGTGACTTGGGAGGCTCCTCCTGTCTTTATTAGGAGGTGACGTAGTCAAGTTATACCGCTGATACTACATATATAAATTTAAATAACAAAATAATATGTACTGAAATCACTTGTGTGAATTATTAATGCAAAACAAGGCTGTTTAAGTTTGGAAGGATTTCCCCCCCCCCCCCCCCCGTGCACAGTGGTTTAGTCCACGACGCACATTAGCCCGTGTTTAGAGTGTTTGTGCCTCAGCTGTGGATCACCGAGGAACTAGTTACTTTACTAATATTTACTTCAAACAGCGGATGTGTCATACCTGTTTATTTACATCTACTCAGCAGAATACGATAATAATAATAATAATAATAATAATAATAATAATAATGAAGGAATAAAGGGTGATGAATAAATAAAATAATAAAGGGTGTTTGTGCTGCGTGTTGTTTTGGATGGATCTTGACTGCCATCGTGTGGACAAATTAAGGAAATTCACTCGCCCAAAAAAGTATATTTGTTAAATTGCTGAAGACTGAAAAACACTTCTTGAAAGATTTTTCAATGTTTCTCTACACTAGATTAAACAATTAATAGGCTAAATAATAAATAAAGAATAAGTGTTATATATGGATCTTGACCCATCGTGTGGCCACATTCTTCAGGCTTTTCCCTTCAGGGGTCTCCACAGCGAATCATCTCTCTCCACCTATCCCTATCTTCTGCATCCTCAACACTTGCTCCCACTAGCTTCATATCCTCATTAATTCCATCCATATACCTCCTCTTTGGCCTCTTTTGGCCTCCTGCCTGGCAGCTCCATGTCCAACATTCTCCTACCAATTTACTCACTCTCCCTCCTCTGAACATGTCCAAACCATCTTAATCTGGCCTCCCTAACTTTGTCCCCCAAACGTCCAACATGAGCTGTCCCTCTGATGTACTCGTTCCTAATCCTGTCCAATCTTGTCACTCCCCAAAGAGAACCTCAACATCTTCAGCTCTGCTACCTCTAGCTCTGACTCCTGTCTCTTCCTCAGTGACACTGTCTCTAAACCCATACAACATGGCCGCTCTCACCACTGTCCTGTACACCTTCCCCTTGATTCTCGCTGATATTTTCCTATCACACAGAACTCCCGACACCTTTCTCCACCCATTCCAACCTGCCTGCACTCGCTTCTTTACCTCTTTCCCACACTCTCCATTACTCTGGACTGTTGACCCCAAGTACTTAAACTCCTGTAACTTCTTCACCTCTTCACCCTGTAACCTTACTGTTCACTTCCCTCCCTTTCATTCACACACATGTACTCAGTCTTACTACGACTGACTTTCATTCCTCTTCTCTCCAGCACAAACCTCCACCTCTCCAGGTTTTCCTCCACCTGCTCCCTGCTCTCACTACAGATCACAATGTCATCTGCAAACATTGTTGTTCAAGGAGACTCCAGTCTGACCTCCTCTGACAACTGGTCCATCACTATAGCAAACAGGAAGGGGCTCAGAGCCGATCCCTGATGCAGTCCCACCTCCACATTGAACTCCTCTGTCTGACCTACAGCACACCTCACCACTGTCCTGCTCCTCTCATACATGTACTGCACCACTCTGACATACTTCTCTGCTACTCCTGACTTCCTCATACAGTACCACAGCTCTTCTCTTGGCACCCTGTCATACGCTTTCTCCAAGTCTACAAACACACAGTGCAACTCCTCTGACCATCCCTATACTTCTCCATCAAAATTCTCAGAGCAAAAATTGCATCTGTTGTGCTCTTTCTGGGCATGAAGCCATACTGCTACTCACAAATTTCCTCTACCTTCCTTAACCTAGCTTCCACTACTCCCATAGCTTGATAATATTTGAAACAATTTTCAGAAGTGTATATGAGCACAAACACAGTTTACTCTAAAATTCAGGTATGTCTGTTCCTTCCTTCCTTCCTTCCTCCCTCCCTCCCTCCCTCCCTCCCCTCCCTCCCTCCCTCCCTCCCATTGTGTTTATAGTGAGAAAAAAAGACTATGTCGACTGAGTATGTGAAGTTGGATGTTTTGTACGTTAGATATTTTTGCACAAATGCTGAAGTAAACGAGATTTCCTGTGAGTTTAAGAATGAGATTAGTGTTGGAGAAAACGTAGCTCACTTAGACAATAAACCTAACATACGCTATCATGTTTTGCTTCCAAGATCAGATAAGATTGGGTGTGCTCAGAGAGCTATGGGCATAAGCGAGAGCCTGTTTGAAAATGATTCTATTTATTTCTGAATGTATTTCTTTGTTGTTTTTTTGTTGGCCATAAGCAAGAGTCTGTTTGAAAGGAAGCCTAATTATTTCCACGCCTGGGAATACCAGGTGCTGTAAGATTTTGACTTAGGCCTTCATTAACTTTTGCCTTTGAATTCTCTTAGGACAACATCCTATTAGGGCGAAACTCTAGCTAAAGTTTTGGAAAAACAAATAAAAAACAAACAAATAATTAAATAATAAATCAGTTTTATCAAATGCAAAATATAATATAATATTTAAGGTTTTATGTTTAAATAAGCAACATTTTCTCCAACACTAACCTCTTTCTTAAACTCCAAGTGTCATTCATAAGGAAAGCTTATTGCCTACAACATTAACAACAAATAGTGAGAAACAGAGTAAAAATTCAGTTTCAGTTTTGGATCAACATTCACCTTAAATCTCAGATAACTGTTTATTGTTTGAAATGTAATGAATGATTTGAAATGAAAGCTCTTTAAACAGAAGAGAGACTCCACTCTAGATCGAGTGCCACATCAGCTTCATGAAGAAAAAAACAGCATGAAGTGAAACTCCAGTGATTTATATGAGAAATGTTTTTGATGTCTTTACTGAAGAGTTGTTTTAGGCCAGTGATTTGTTTTTGATTCTTAAATATGTGCATATTATAATATATATGTGTATCTTTACTCATAATTTATTGTAAATATGCCACTTATGCACTTTCGGTTAGATGCTAACTGCCTTTCATTGGCTTTGTACATGTACTTTTACATATCAATAAAGTTGAATGTAGCCCGAGTAAATTCATTAATATTTATTGTAAGTGCAAAAAGCTGAATAAACATAAATAATTAGTTTATCAATAAACAGTTTGAAAGTTAAAATTAATTGGCCAGGGTTAGGTTGGGGGAAAAGACCGCCGCTCCGGGAATGACCCGGAAACTGCGTTAGGCACGGGCCAGCCACTCAGGCCTCATTTTCAGCCACCACCATCATGACGTTAGAAAAAATATCGCCTATTTAGGTTTAAAGACTAGAAATCATGTTCTGGGGTAAAGTCCCTCCATGAGCCCTAATACCCAGATTAGGGTTAAGATTAAAGTTAGGGCTCGGGATTTAGGGTTCGGGGTCATTTTGAATTAGGGTTCTGACCTCCTAGGACGCCTATGGTTATGTTTAGGGTTGGCGTAAGGTTTGGGGTTCTAACTAACGGTTATGTTTAGGGTTGGGGTAAGGTTTGGGGTCTAACTAACGGTTATGTTTAGGTTTGGGGTTCTAACTAACAGTTATGTTTAGGGTTGGGGTTTAGGTTTAGGGTTAAAACTAATGGTTATGTTTAGGGTTGGGGTTAAAAATTAGGTTTAGGGTTCTAACTGACGGTTATGTTTAGGGTTCAGGGATGGATAACGCACTAAATCCTATTTAGGGCTAAGGGTAGAGGATAAAATTAAAATCACCTTTACCCCAACGAGATCCTAGATTGTGAGACACGTCATCAGTAGTAAACCACAGAATCCCAGGGTGTTTCAGCCTTTCATTACTATACACCCTCATCTGTGGTGGCCAGCCATAGGTTGATCACTCCTCGGCTCGTGTCCCATAGCCAATTGAATAAATAATTTATTTATTTACTAATTTTGTTTGCTTATTTATTTATTTATTTATTTATTTATTTATTTATTTATTTATTTATTTATTTATTTACATAAATAAGTGAACATTTTAAAGTCCTATTTATAATAATAGTATTACTAATGTTGTTGAAACTAATTATTTTTACTGAGACCATCCTAATATCACCTGAACCAGCATACAATCAACATTTTATACATATCTAAACAAGGTGAAGACTGGTAAAAAAGACCATGACTCACCTCTCTGCCAGTGGCCCTTTGTTAACACCGCTAGGTTTCCGGAACCACTCGGGCAGAGTCCGCTGCACCGCGAAGTATGTGGAGACCATTTGATCCCAGCGGATGACCCCGAATCAGATCAACAAGCTTCTACTGGGTAGCCCCCTGAGGAAAATTCTGTCATAGTGACAGGAAAATCCCCATCCAAACCAAGCTTTCCAGTGGGAGGCCAGCCCAGGTCCTTAATCGGCCTAATTTTCTCCCTGACGGTGAATTCTTAATTTTTATTGTAATTTGTTTGGTTTGTTATAAGTAAAACGTCGCAAAAAACGCCTTGACTCTATCTTTTGTCGTTCTGGAGTTATTAGTTAAAATATACTCCAAAATTGACTACCCATGATTCCATGGGGCGCAGTTATTTGAATTATAGGTCTAAAGCCTTTTGAACAGGATTTAAACGGTTAAAATTAGGTTAAAACTTGTCTAAGGTCGAACTAAACGAGGTTTTGGATCGCTACTAAGGTAAGAGATTGATGATTTAGAGAAAATATCCAATATATGTCTCTAATTTAAGGTTCAGGCCAAAGTTTCAGCCTAAACATTTTTTAACAGTGTGGATAATAGTTACATTCCTCCCTGTTTACCTAATCAACCATTTTTTACCTATTTATTTAATTAATTAAATGTAATTATTGAAATTATGTTAGTATTGGGCCTGATAACCTACGACGCATATTCATTCACTAGAATCTAAGCGCTCGTGAACCAAACGAGATTTTGGATCGCTATTAAGGTAAGAATTAAATGATTAAAATATCTAATATACATCTCTAATTTAAAGTTCAGGCCCAAGTTTTGGCCCAAACATTTTGCAACAGGATGGATCATAGTTACAATCCTCCCCGTTTACCTACTTTGATCTACTTAGTAAATAAATTAAATGGAATTATTGTAATTAAAATATTATTAAGCCTAATAGCCTATGACGCATATTCATTCACTCATGCCTGAGCTGGGGAAGATTGGACCAGCAGACGCCTATTTTAGGGTCCCGTGAGGCCAACGGAGATCAATTAAGGGTTATCCGAGGCCAGCACCGACTAGTAGGCCGAGGCACGTGACCAGAGCCTAAGCTAACGATCGCCTTACGCCTCGGGGTGATCCCAACCTCCGAGCGTGGCACGAAATCATGGGTGCTGATGGGCCTACCCTTATCGAGGATGGCACAGACCCCTACGCTAGATTCAGGCTAATCCCCAAAACGTGCTCCGGACGCATGGCCGACGACCCCTAACGCCGTGATGCGCTTGTGCCCCGGGTCCCTCTCATATCCCTCGCGCCGACGCCTCCGAGCCTTTCTGTTCGGCCGCCCTAAACGTCGGATCACCCGGGTCTTTCAGTCCAACCATTACAGCACGTGCTCATGAATAAGCAGCGAGACTGTTGCCCCAACTAATGGGATGCCTGAGTGGGTATCTATATTAAAATGATATTTATTTATTTTTTATATATAGTGAGGTTAACAGTTAAGTTTTTATTAACCTCTGCCCACCAGGTTCACATAGTTAGGTTAGGTTAGGGGAAAAGACCGCCGCTCCGGGAATGACCCGGAAACCGCATTAGGCACGGGCCAGCCACTCAGGCCTCATTTTCAGCCACCACCATCATGACGTTAGAAAAAATATCACCTATTTAGGTTTAAAGACTAGAAATCATGTTCTGGGGTAAAGTCCCTCCATGAGCCCTAATACCCAGATTAGGGTTAAGATTAAAGTTAGGGCTCGGGATTTTGGGTTCGGGGTCATTTTGAATTAGGGTTCTGGCCTCCTAGGACGCCTATGGTTATGTTTAGGGTTGGGGTAAGGTTTGGGGTTCTAACTAACGGTTATGTTTAGGGTTGAGGTTAGGTTTAGGGTTAAAACTAATGGTTATGTTTAGGGTTGGGGTTAAAAATTAGGTTTAGGGTTCTAACTGACGGTTATGTTAGGGTTAGGGTTAGGTTTGTGGAATATACAATGACTCCCCCCATCACAGCCCAGAAGACTGCGTGGTTGTATAGGGAGACAAGGAAAGTGCACGGGCCGGCGCTTGTTAAGCAGTGCTACCGCTCTTGCAAAAGAGGTGATAGCCACTGGACTGAGTGGGTCACAACCTCTTTTATTGCTGCTCATGTGTGTTTTTGTCTAAATGTGTGGCCTATTCTACTGATTAAGGTTGTTTTTTATTTGTTTTATTTATTTATTTATTTATTTATTTATTCAGAGAGTTTTTGCCCTATGCTAGATTTCAGGACACATCATCAGTAGTGCTCCTCAGATTCTCTGGGTGTTTCGGCCTTTCGTCACTAAACACCCTCCTCCGAGGCGGCCAGCCGCAGGTCGATCACTCCTCAGCTTGTGTCCCATGTCCAATCAAAAATGTGATTCATTTGGTTTGAATACTAACTAGATAGCTGCTTTAAATTAGGTCACCTTAAAATCTGTTGGATAATGCTGTTATAAGCCTAAATCTATACTTTTAAGCCTATTGATTGACCGATCATATATTAATCCTATGTTTAAAATATATTGGTAAATCCTATGTTTGGTCCATAGTGGCTAAAGCTATCGATCCTACTATTTGTTGTTGTCCCTACTGCTCCTACTTAACTATTTTAATTTAAATTTAAATTACTCTAAATTATGTTTGAACTAAACTATGAAGATAATAACAGGTGGGTGCGGTGTGGTGCGCCATGGACTGGTGCATGGTCGATGCTAATCATCGGTGAGAAGACTTGGCCCCATTTAAGGTCTGTTGGCCTCAGACCACCACCCTGCGTGCTGTCCAAGTGGACCCAGGGAGGCCGGTTCACCTACCTTGCTCTGCCCAGAATGACTCTCGTTAACACCGCAAGGTTTCCCGAGTCACCCGGACAGAGCCTGTGGCCGAGGTCTGTCATCCGAGTGGAATCTAGCTAAATGGCCTTGGCGTCTGGGAGGCCCGTTAGGGTCGCAGACGAGCACCTCTTCGTTAACACCGCAGGGTATCCAAGATGCTCAGAATGGTCCCCTCCTATCTAAACCAGAGGTCCAGAGTGCAGCATGTAAAACACTACCTCCAGATGACTCTGGTCGGGTAGCAATCCAGCGGAGAGCGGCCCTACCTATTCCAACTCTAAACGGAGTTTGGAATCCTTCAGGCAGCCATCAGGCTTCTACTGGGTCGGTTCCCCTAGGGGTGAGGCGTAAGCCCCTCCCCAGCTTGGATTTTATCTAACCCGTTTTATCGAGGACGGTATATTGTTTGTCCTCGGTGGAAAGTTATTAAATGGATAGGGGAGATTGAGTTGTGCACGGCAAAAAAACGGGATGTCGATAGCTAGAACGGTTCCCGAGATATTAACGTTTAAAGTTGTCATTTTAAGATGGACCAGAATCCTCTCTGTGCATATTTGACACAGACACGGTCCAAACTCATGAATATTCATGAGGTGGCACCTTGTGTAATAATGGTGTGATTACACAGCCATTACATGTAACAGTGCATGGGGTGGGTTAAGGTTAGGGCTTGGGGTTAGCCTCAGGGCTAGGATTAGCATCAGGGCTAGCGTTAGCATCTGAGCTAAAGTAGAGTTTATGGATGTTAGAGGGTTAGGGTTAGGATTTAGGGTTGGGGTTAGGGATTAGGGTTTAGGGTTAGGGTTAGGAATTAGGGTTAGATTTGGGAATTAGGGTTAGGATTTAGGGTTGGGGTTAGGGTTGGGAATTAGGGTTAGGTTGGGTTTAGGGTTAGGGTTAGGGTTAGGGTTAGGTTTGTGGAATATACAATGACTCCCCCCATCACAGCCCAGAAGACTGCGTGGTTGTATAGGGAGACAAGGAAAGTGCACGGGCCGGCGCTTGTTAAGCAATGCTACCGCTCTTGCAAAAGAGGTGATAGCCACTGGACTGAGTGGGTCACAACCTCTTTTATTGCTGCTCATGTGTGTTTTTGGCTAAATATGTGGCCTATTCTACTGATTAAGGTTGTTTTTTATTTGTTTTATTTATTTATTTATTTATTTATGCAGAGAGTTTTTACCCTATGCTAAATTTCAGGACACATCATCAGTAGTGCTCCTCAGATTCTCTGGGTGTTTCGGCCTTTCGTCACTAAACACCCTCCTCTGAGGCGGCCAGCCGCAGGTCGATCACTCCTCGGCTTGTGTCCCATGTCCAATCAAAAAAGTGATTCATTTGGTTTGAATACTAGCTAGATAGCTGCTATAAATTAGGTCACCTTAAAATCTGTTGAATAATGTTGTTATAAGCCTAATTCTATAGTTTTAAGCCTATTGATTGACCGATCATATATTAATCCTATGTTTAAAATATATTGGTAAATCATATGTTTGATCCATAGTGGCTGAAGCTATCTATCCTACTATTTGTTGTTGTCACTACTGCTCCTATTTAGCTATTTTAATTTAAATTTTAATTACTCTAAATTATGTTTTAGCTAAACTATGAAGATAATAACAGGTGGGTGCGGTGTAGTGCGCCATGGACCGGTGCATGGTCGATGCTAATCATCGGTAAGAAGACTTGGCCCCATTTAAGGTCTGTTGGCCTCAGACCACCACCCTGCGTGCTGTCCAAGTGGACCCAGGGAGGCCGGTTTACCTACCTTGCTCTGCCCTGAATGACTCTCGTTAACACCGCAAGGTTTCCCGAGTCACCCGGACAGAGCCTGTGGCCGAGGTCTGTCATCCGAGTGGACTCTAGCTAAATGGCCTTGGCGTCTAGGAGGCCCGTCAGGGTCGCAGACGAGCACCTCTTCGTTAACACCGCAAGGTATCCGAGATGCTCAGAATGTTCCCCTCCTATCTAAACCAGAGGTCCAGAGTGCAGCATGTAAAACACTACCTCCAGATGACTCTGGTCGGGTAGCAATCCAGCGGAGAGCGGCCCTACCTATTCCAACTCTAAACGGAGTTTTGGAATCCTTCAGGCAGCCATCAGGCTTCTACTGGGTTGGTTCCCCAAGGGGTGAGGCGTAAGCCCCTCCCCAGCTTGGATTTTGGTGGATTTGGATGGGTTATCCCATCTTTTGGTATAGTTTTATCGAGGACGGTATATTGTTTGTCCTCGGTGGAAAGTTATTAGATGGAAAGGGGAGATTGAGTTGTGCATGGCAAAAAAAACGGGATGTCGATAGCTAGAACGGTTACCGAGATATTAATGTTTAAAGTTGTCATTTTAATATGGACCAGAATCCTCTCTGTGCATATTTGACACAGACACGGTCCAAACTCATGAATATTCATGAGGTGGTACCTTGTGTAATAATGGTGTGATTACACAGTGCATGGGGTGGGTTAAGGTTAGGGCTTGGGGTTAGCATCAGGGCTAGCGTTAGCATCTGAGCTAAAGTAGGGTTTATGGATGTTAGGGTTAGCGTTAGAGTAGCATTAGCACGTTAGTATTAGCATGCAGGCTAAAGTAGCAGAAAAGGTTGGAATTAGGGTTTTAGGGTGTTAGGGTTAGTGTTAGCATGTTAGCATTAGCATGTTAGCATGTTAGCATGTAGGCTAACAGTAGCAGAAAAGGTTGAAATTAGGGTTTTAGAGTGTTAGGGTTAGTGTTAGCATGTTAGCGTTAGCATGTTAGCATGTTAGCATGTAGGCTAAAGTAGCGGAAAAGGTTGAAATTAGGGTTTTAGAGTGTTAGGGTTAGTGTTAGCATGTTAGCATTAGCATGTTAGCATGTTAGCATATAGGCTAAAGTAGCAGAAAAGGTTGAAATTAGGGGTTTTAGGAGGTTAGGGTTAGGGTTGGGTTAGGGTTAGCATTCTAGCATTGGCATGTTAGTGTTAGCAGGCTGGCTTAAAGTGGGGGTAAAGATAGAAGTTAGGGTTAGGATAGGGTTAGTGGTTAGGGTTAGGGTTAGGATAGGGTTAGTGGTTAGGTTAAAAATTTCTCAACTAATACTCCCAAGGGAGTAAAGGAAGCACAGGCACAGACTCTGAATTATAAATCCCCCCTAAAAAAAACAAACCATAAGGATTCTCTGCCCCCTATTAAAAAACTATTTTAAAAAAAAAAAAACAAAAAACAAAAAAAACAAATTTATTAATACCCCTTGGCATTCCCAAACAGTCTCCCCACCAACCAGGCTCAACCCTGCTTAGCTTATGAGATCTACCCAGATCAAACAGGATTGGGTATTCTCAAGGCAGTCCCATCGTAGCCCTAAAATTAAGATTAAAGTAAAATTAAAAGTTAAGGCCAAGACAGGGGTTTGGAGCTATATGTTCAAAATAGGGGTTGGGGTCTAAATAAAATTACAATTCAGGATAAAAATTAGAGCCAAAAATAAAAAAAATTAAAGATAGAAATTTAGATCATAAAAATTCTTTATTTAAATGAAACTAAAATAAAACATTTTTTTGAGACTGAGATAAGAGTTATCAGGATAAAAGTTGAGAAATCTCATAAAAGCCAACTTTGGGTTACACCACCTGATGTGCCCCAGTGGGTCCCCATCCAAGTCCTAACCAGGACCAACACCACTTAGCCTCCAAGATCAGACCAGATGAGGCATTCTCAGGGTGCCATGGCAATAAGTATAAAATAAAGTTTAAATAAGCCTTAGAGTCAGGTTAGGAGTTTAGCTCATGATAAAAGTTTCAAAATAAGAGTTGGGATCTAAATAATGCTCAGCATCAAAATTTACAATCAAAATAAAAATAGATTTAAGATAAGAACAAAAACTAAAAAAATTTTTTTAATATAATTAGATAGAGCAAAACTTAAAATGAGGTAGAGATGAGGGTTAAGATAAAATTTAGAATTAGAAAGAAGGTTAGGGTGGAAGATAATAAAAAAATACCCATATTAAAAGATTAAGATTGGGATGAGGATTGGAGTAGGGATAAGGACTGAGATTAAAATTGGGATCCAAAAAAATTTTTTTTTTTTTTTTTTTTTTTAAATTTTTATTTTTTATTTTAATTTTTAGGATCAGGATAAAAATACAGTTAGGGTTAAAATTAGGTAGGGTTAGGGTTAGGAGTCAGGATAGGGTTAGGGTTAGGGTTAGGAGTCAGGGTTAGGGTTAGGGTTAGGTTAGGGTTAGGGTTAGGGTTAGAATGGGGTTAGGGTTAGGGTTAGGGTTAGGGTTAGGATTAGGGTTAGGGTTAGGGTTAGGGTTAGGTTAAAAATTCTCAACTAATACTCCCAAGGGAGTAAAGGAAGCACAGGCACAGACTCAATTATAAATCCTAAAAGACAAAAACAAAAAAGAAAAAAACAAAAGAAACTTTAAGAATCCTCTGCCCCTAAATAAAATTCCCATAAAAAATTCTTTATTAAACATAAAAGAATTTAACTAAAATAAGAATTAACCTAAGGATAAAAATTGAGAGATCTCAAAAAGCAACTTTGGGTTACCCCACCTAATATTTTCTAGCGATCCCCCATCCAAGTACTAACCGGGCCCAACACTGCTTAGCTTCCAAGATCAAACAAGGTTAGGCATTCTCCGGGTAACATGGCCATAAGTGTAGAACCAAGGTCAGGACAAGAGTTAAAACCAAATTAGAGGTTCAGCTCATGGTCCAATTTCAGCATAGGGGTTGGGCTCAAAATGGAGCTCAACAACAGCATCAAACTTTAAAATTAAGAAAAGAATGGATCCAGGGAAAAGGATGAAGGTTGAGATCAACAACTAAAATGGAATAGAATTAAAATTAAATTAGGAATGAGGGTTAAGATAAAAGTTGAAACTTAGGGTAGAAGTTCAAAAGGGTTAGGGTTTAGGGCTGGGGAAAGGGGTATGGTTAGGGTTTAGGACTGGGGAAAGGGGTGTGGTTAGGGTTTGAGGCTGGGAAAAAGGGGTGTGGTTAGGGTTTAGGGCTGGGGAAAGGGGTGCGGTTAGGGCTTAGGGCTGGGAAAAGGGGTGTGGTTAGGGCTTAGGGCTGGGAAAAGGGGTGTGGTTAGGGCTTAGGGCTGGGGAAAAGGGTGTGGTTAGGGCTTAGGGCTGGGGAAAGGGGTGCGGTTAGGGCTTAGGGCTGGGAAAAGGGGTGCGGTTAGGGCTTAGGGCTGGGGAAAGGGGTGTGGTTAGGGCTTAGGGCTGGGAAAAAGGGGTGTGGTTAGGGTTTAGGGCTGGGGAAAGGGGTGCGGTTAGGGCTTAGGGCTGGGAAAAAGGGGTGTGGTTAGGGTTTAGGGCTGGGGAAAGGGGTGCGGTTAGGGCTTAGGGCTGGGAAAAGGGGTGTGGTTAGGGCTTAGGGCTGGGAAAAGGGGTGTGGTTAGGGTTGAGGGCTGGGGAAAAGGGTGTGGTTAGCATTAGGGCTAAAATTGAACAGGTTTGGAAAAGAAACCAATGATAAGATAAGAATACCAGTTAAGAATAATTAAAAAGAAGTTTGAAATGAGAAGAAAGATTAAAATTAAGAATACCATTAAATTTCAAATAAGGTTAGAGAAGGATGACGGCTAAAGCTATAATAAAAGTTGGAATCAAGATCAAGGTTGAGATTATGAAGAACATAAAATGTTAAGACCCTATTTTAAACTTAAGTGCTATACTTGTTGTATTTAAGTGCTCCAAATGCCCAAAAAAAAAACAAAGAAAGCAAAGTGCTGCAAAATCCACCCGACACACAATTTTTTTTAACAAAAAGACTCATGCAAAATTCAATCAATAAGTGCACACCAATATTTCAAACAAATAAATAAATAAATAAATAAATAAATAAATAAATAAATAACTAAATAAATAAATGCATACAACATTTTAAATGCATAATGGGTCTTTTATCCAGCATTATTTTATTCATTCTCATATACCTGATCTACTTATGTATTTTACCAATCAAAAACACAGGATTTACCCAATCATCACTCCCTAAATCGACACAGTTTTTTTGATGGGGAAAAAAAACAATTTTATTATCCACCCCTCCCATGCCGGGAAATGAACCCGGGTCGCATGGGTGACGACCAGAAATCCTAAAACACCAAGCCATCATCTTTCATTTAAACCAAAAGGTTCCAAAGTCTCTAATGTCTTTATCCATCTCCTCTCCACTTTACACCTCTGTTGTGTCGTCCATTCCGGTCCGCTCTCCACCCCTTGAATCTGCAATTTCTGGAATCCATGTTTACGAAAATGATCATACAATGTATTTTCTTTTTTATTTCCCCTAATATAATATAAGTGCTGTCGGAGTCTATATATCAATTTATTTTTGGTTTCACCTATATATAATTTTTGACATTCTTTGCATCTAATCACATATACCACATTATCAGTATCCAAGTGTAAAACCTGTTCCACCGGAATCCCTCGTCCTGAGTAATTATTTTTTAAAAATTTAGTTTTCAATAAATAGGGCTGTTCTCTTTTGTATTTATCCTTATCCTTTATTTCTGCATGTACCAAAATATCCCTCAAATTTTTATTTTTCCTGTAAGCCATAATGGGTTTAAATTTAACCAAGTTTGCTGTACCTTGCTGAGCTTGTAGGAAATGTTTCCTGAAATCCCTATTAATGTTACCAGAATGATGTGAAAAAGTATGTACGAATGGTATTATCAATTGCTGATCATTTGTTTTAGCATGAGCTTGATCCATATTGAAGTTTTGTGCCACTTCCCTCTTGACTTCCCTCAGAAATCGACCCGCATAGCCCCTAGTTCTGAGTACTCGAAACAACGTCTGAGTAGCCTCCTCCCTATCCTCAGGGAAAGTACAAATTCTATGGAATCGCGTTAACTGTGACTTTATTATTCCCCTAAAAGTATGCTTAGGATGAAAACTAGTTTTGTGTAAAAGAGCATGTCTATCTGTGTCCTTAAAAAATACCTTCGTAGCCAACCCCTTCCTCCCACTCCCTAATCCCTTAAAAAAAACCTGAGTATCTAAAAATTCAATCTTTTCTTTCTGTATATTATGTGTTACTTTGATTGCTGTGTGGTGCGAATTTAAAACTTCCAAAAACACCTCAAACTCTTCCTGCGAATAAGTCCAGATCCCAAATATGTCATCTAAAAACCTCAAGTAAATCTCCGGTATTCGTCTACATTTAAGAAACGCCGAATCCTCCCAAGCACTCATATACAAATTTGCATACGCTGGGGCAAATTTCTTTCCCATAGCCGTCCCATGGGTTTGAAGGTAATATTTACCATTAAATTTAAAATCATTTCTGGTTAGGCTCAAATCTAATAGCTGCAAGATCTCCCTATCTGGTCTGTTCGGATCTGGATATTTGGAGAAAATATTTTTAACTGCCTGCAAACCCAGTTGTGTATCAATGTTTGTATAGAGAGAGTTTATATCGATAGTAAATAAAAATGCCTCATCCGATACAATCACATTTTTTATTTTATTGATAAAATCATAAGTATCCTGTATATAACTCCTATGTCTTTGTGATAATGGATTAATGTAATAGTCAATAAACTCCGCTACATGATAAGATTCCGAGCCACAATCACTCACGATGGGTCGACCGCAAGGAATCCTAAAGGGTAACGTCCACTTCTCGGGTGCCTTGTGGATCTTTGGGAGTAAATAAAAGTGTCTAGGTCGGGGAAACTCTGGTCCACTAAGATAACTAAACTGTTTAGCTGTAATGAACTTTGAGTGTTTAAGAGACATTAAAATTTCACAGATCCTACTTTGCCTTTCTTTGTAGATTGGATGTTTTAGAGGTGCATAATGAAGTGTGTTATCTAATTGTCTATTCGCTTCCTGTAAGTAGTGAGATTTATCCATGATGACCACCTGAGAGCCTTTATCCGCCGGTTTTATAATTATATCTGTCCTTTGCGATAACTTTTTAAGGGCTATGTACTGGTCTCTGGTAAGATTAAACTTACTAGATTTCCTATTTCGCATTCGGGATAAAGACCGGACGTCTTTCCGAATGAGTGTCCGAATGCTATCCGAAGCCAATGATAAGTTCGGTTCCCACTTAGAATTAGCTACAAATGGTGTTCGGTTTAAATTTCCCTGATATTCAAAATAATCCAATAATTTTAGTCTCCTATGATATTTATGCACGTCCCTCCACAATTCCATACGGTCAAACCATCGTGGTGTAGGAATAAAGGATAATCCCCTCTCTAAAATCTCTCTCTCCGTTTCACTCAATGTATAACTTGATAGGTTTGTAATGTTTGTTAACTGGGGAGTTGTGAATTGACATTTTACTCCCTTCACATGTTTAATTGATCCAACCAAGATTTTAAAATAGATGCCGCTGTGTCTGAATGCCAATGGATTGGATCTCGTGCTTCAGTATAAAAACCTAGTCTATTTATTTCCGGTAAAAATTGGCACCTCTGCACTATGGTTCTATTGAGATTTTGAATTAAGATCTGGACTTGTCTATCCAATCTATCCGAATAATTTAAAACCGGAACATAAACCTGTGCATTGGGGAATCTCGTCTCACATATTTTTAATAATTGTTGTAATTGTTTCCACGTGGTGGTCGACGTCTGTCGTCCTAAACAATTATTAAGACCCACTGATAAAACCACTTTCTCCACCGCAGGAAGGGTCCCCAGTTTTTCCAGGACCCCCTTAACATGGTAAAAGGTCGCTCCTGGAAAACTGTCCACTTGAACCTTAGTATCCCTAAACTGTGGAATCCGAGCTAGGTTTGAGTCCCCTATAATCAGAATTGGTTTAACTACTTCAATTTCCCAATCAAAGATCTTCCTAACGGTTCTAAGATGTTTTGTCGGCTCCAACCGTGCGGACAGAGAATGATCCTTCCCCTTATTGTCCAAGCCAATTTCAGTAGGGGATTCAGACTCGGGGTCACTCTGAGAATTAATCTCTCCTCTTGTTGGTTCACCCATCATCATTTCCACCCCACTCTTTCCCGATATTTGGGATATGTTCCGAGCATTCTCCGTACCCACCTCAGGAGCCGACCCTACAACGGGAGAGAGACGAGAAATGCATTCATCATCCCAGCCAATTATATGACTACATGGTTCCCTAGTAGTCTGATCACTGCCTCCCCTCCTGCTTTTAGGCGAAATAGAAAGTGTAGGTGGATCTATATGTGGTTGTTCTAATACTATTTGCATGTATGTGTTTGGTTTTGCAATTTTGGTAATTTCCACTATTTGCTCTGAGCGACGTTTGCTATCCCTTTTCTCCCTCCTCTCTTTGGGGCTGGGCTGCTGTGAAGTCAAAGAATCTCCCCTTTCATCCTCAACATTACCCTTCTTACCGTGTATTTCTGGTCCTAGGTCCACACCAAAGCATCTCACTGGTTCAGGCAGAGGTGGAAAAGACTCCTTTATCACCTTCCTGTACCGATTCCAAATGAGTCAGGGCTTCAAACTCACTCCTTTGATCCCCGGGTTAGGGTTAGGGTTAGGGTTAGGGTTAGGTTTAGAGTTACTGTTATTTAAATGTATTTCCCATTCGGGATTTGTTTTGCACTGGCTTCACCCTTCTACCTTTTTAATTTACTGTAATTCCTGGAATGTGACTGGTGTTCTGATGAATAAAGTTGTGTTCTGGAAACTTTGTTGTGTTCTGGAGACTTTGTTGTGTTCTATGTAATTTGTTAATTTACTCTGTGTATTTGAGTCAAGCCCTCCAGGTCCTTTATCAGAGATATTTAACGTTTATTTTAAGAGAAGCTGAGTGGAGCCCTGGTGGCTCAGCGGCAGGTCCCCCGTCCAGCACACGGAAGGCCCGGGCTCGACCCCGCCACCGGACAGGGAGCAACCGAAAACAAGCAACCCCCCCCAAAAAAAGGGGGGGGTTTGGGGCCCTGGGCCACCAGGAGCAAAAACAAACCGACCACAGACAAGACCTAAGTAGATGAAAATTAAAATTTTATTTTTTGTTTGTTATAATGGAATGTGAAAGAGTGAAAGGCAAGAAAAAAAAGAGGGGAAGGAAAGAAAGAAGGTTGGCTCAGTGGCAGGCCCCACGCCCATCACACAGAAGGCCCGGGTTCGATTCCCACCACTGAACAAGGTCCACAAGGCGGCAGGGGGAAAAAAAGAAAAGGACAGAAAAAAGGTCCAGACACTCAAGAGCTGACCCAAGTGTCTAAACCAAAATTATTTTTACTGTATAGATGAGGGCTGGGGGAAGGGGTGTGGTTAGGGTTAGGGCTGGGGGAAGGGGTGTGGTTAGGGTTAGGGCTGGGGGAAGGGGTGTGTTTAGGGTTAGGGCTGGGGGAAGGGGTGTGTTTAGGGTTAGGGCTGAGGGAAGGGGTGTGGTTAGGGTTAGGGCTGAGGGAAGGGGTGTGGTTAGGGTTAGGGCTGGGGAAAGGGGTGTGGTTAAGGTTAGGGCTGGGGAAAGGGGTGTGGTTAAGGTTAGGGCTGGGGAAAGGGGTGTGGTTAAGGTTAGGGCTGGGGAGAGGGGTGTGGTTAGGGTTAGGGCTGGGGAAAGGGGTGTGGTTAGGGTTAGGGTTAGGGTTAGGGTTAGGGTTAGGAATCCGAGCTAGGTTTGAGTCCCCTATAATCAGAATTGGTTTAACTACTTCAATTTCCCAATCAAAGATCTTCCTAACGGTTCTAAGATGTTTTGTCGGCTCCAACCGTGCGGACAGAGAATGATCCTTCCCCTTATTGTCCAAGCCAATTTCAGTAGGGGATTCAGACTCGGGGTCACTCTGAGAATTAATCTCTCCTCTTG
>JAUCMX010000024.1:21194-37886 GCA_033459395.1 Hemibagrus guttatus | reverse complement strand
GGCGTAAGGCGATCGTTAGCTTAGGCCTCATCATCTTTTTAAACAGTCAGAACGGCTCGGAAACTTAACCATCTCAGGCTTGGAAGCAAACATAAATTGGACAGATAGAGAAAGAAAAAGAAGGAGTTCAAATGGATACACAGATTGAGCACATGGGTTCCCATGGGACTCAATGAAAAAGGTAAATCCATATAAGCCCATCAGGTTGGAGATCCACTCAGTCCAGTGGCTATCACCTCTTTTGCAAGAGCGGTAGCACTGCTTAACAAGCGCCGGCCCGTGCACTTTCCTTGTCTCCCTATACAACCACGCAGTCTTCTGGGCTGTGATGGGGGGAGTCATTGTATATTCCACAAACCTAACCCTAACCCTAACCCTAACATAACCGTCATTTAGAACCCTAAACCTAATTTTTAACCCCAACCCTAAACATAACCATTAGTTTTAACCCTAAACCTAACCTCAACCCTAAACATAACCGTTAGTTAGAACCCCAAACCTTACCCCAACCCTAAACACAACCATAGGCGTCCTAGGAGGTCAGAACCCTAATTCAAAATGACCCCGAACCCAAAATCCCGAGCCCTAACTTTAATCTTAACCCTAATCTGGGTATTAGGGCTCATGGAGGGACTTTACCCCAGAACATGATTTCTAGTCTTTAAACCTAAATAGGCGATATTTTTTCTAACGTCATGATGGTGGTGGCTGAAAATGAGGCCTGAGTGGCTGGCCCGTGCCTAACGCGGTTTCCGGGTCATTCCCGGAGCGGCGGTCTTTTCCCCTAACCTAACCTAATTATGTGAACCTGGTGGGCAGAGGTTAATAAAAACTTAACTGTTAACCTCACTATATATAAAAAATAAATAAATATCATTTTAATATAGATACCCACTCAGGCATCCCATTAGTTGGGGCAACAGTCTCGCTGCTTATTCATGAGCACGTGCTGTAATGGTTGGACTGAAAGACCCGGGTGATCCGACGTTTAGGGCGGCCGAACAGAAAGGCTCGGAGGCGTCGGCGCGAGGGATATGAGAGGGACCCGGGGCACAAGCGCATCACGGCGTTAGGGGTCGTCGGCCATGCGTCCGGAGCACGATTTGGGATTAGCCTGAATCTAGCGTAGGGGTCTGTGCCATCCTCGATAAGGGTAGGCCCATCAGCACCCATGATTTTGTGCCACGCTCGGAGGTTGGGATCACCCCGAGGCGTAAGGCGATCGTTAGCTTAGGCTCTGGTCACGTGCCTCGGCCTACTAGTCGGTGCTGGCCTTGGATAACCCTTAATTGATCTCCGTTGGCCTCACGGGACCCTAAAATAGGCGTCTGCTGGTCCAATCTTGCCCAGCTCAGGCATGAGTGAATGAATATGCGTCGTAGGCTATTAGGCTTAATAATATTTTAATTACAATAATTCCATTTAATTTATTTACTAAGTAGATCAAAGTAGGTAAACGGGGAGGATTGTAACTATGATCCATCCTGTTGCAAAATGTTTGGGCCAAAACTTGGGCCTGAACTTTAAATTAGAGATGTATATTAGATATTTTAATCATTTAATTCTTACCTTAATAGCGATCCAAAATCTCGTTTGGTTCACGAGCGCTTAGATTCTAGTGAATGAATATGCGTCGTAGGTTATCAGGCCCAATACTAACATAATTTCAATAATTACATTTAATTAATTAAATAAATAGGTAAAAAATGGTTGATTAGGTAAACAGGGAGGAATGTAACTATTATCCACCCTGTTAAAAAATGTTTAGGCTGAAACTTTGGCCTGAACCTTAAATTAGAGACATATATTGGATATTTTCTCTAAATCATCAATCTCTTACCTTAGTAGCGATCCAAAACCTCGTTTAGTTCGACCTTAGACAAGTTTTAACCTAATTTTAACCGTTTAAATCCTGTTCAAAAGGCTTTAGACCTATAATTCAACGTCATGGTGGTGGTGGCTGAAAATGAGGCCTGAGTGGCTGGCCCGTGCCTAACGCAGTTTCCGGGTCATTCCCGGAGCGGCGGTCTTTTCCCCTAACCTAACCCTGGCCAATTAATTTTAACTTTCAAACTGTTTATTGATAAACTAATTATTTATGTTTATTCAGCTTTTTGCACTTACAATAAATATTAATGAATTTACTCGGGCTACATTCAACTTTATTGATATGTAAAAGTACATGTACAAAGCCAATGAAAGGCAGTTAGCATCTAACCAGAAGTGCATAAGTGGCATATTTACAATAAATTATGAGTAAAGATACACATATATATTATAATATGCACATATTTAAGAATCAAAAACAAATCACTGGCCTAAAACAACTCTTCAGTAAAGACATCAAAAACATTTCCTCATATAAATCACTGGAGTTTCACTTCATGCTGTTTTTTCTTCATGAAGCTGATGTGGCACCTCTCTTCTGTTTAAAGAGCTTTCATTTCAAATCATTCATTACATTTCAAACAATAAACAGGTTATCTGAGATTTAAGGTGAATGTTGATCCAAACTGAAACTGAGTTTTTACTCTGTTTCTCACTATTTGTTGTTAATGTTGTAGGCAATAAGCTTTCCTTATGAATGACACTTGGAGTTTAAGAAAGAGGTTAGTGTTGGAGAAAATGTTGCTTATTTAAACATAAAACCTTAAATATTATATTATATTTTGCATTTGATAAAACTGATTTATTATTTAATTATTTGTTTGTTTTTTATTTGTTTTTCCAAAACTTTAGCTAGAGTTTCGCCCTAATAGGATGTTGTCCTAAGAGAATTCAAAGGCAAAAGTTAATGAAGGCCTAAGTCAAAATCTTACAGCACCTGGTATTCCCAGGCATGGAAATAATTAGGCTTCCTTTCAAACAGACTCTTGCTTATGGCCAACAAAAAAACAACAAAGAAATACATTCAGAAATAAATAGAATCATTTTCAAACAGGCTCTCGCTTATGCCCATAGCTCTCTGAGCACACCCAATCTTATCTGATCTTGGAAGCAAAACATGATAGAGTATGTTAGGTTTATTGTCTAAGTGAGCTACGTTTTCTCCAACACTAATCTCATTCTTAAACTCACAAGGAAATCTCGCTTACTTCAGCATTTGTGCAAAAATATCTAACGTACAAAACATCCAACTTCACATACTCAGTCGACATAGTCTTTTTTTCTCACTATAAACACAATGGGAGGGAGGGAGGAAGGAAGGAAGGAAGGAAGGAACAGACATACCTGAATTTTAGAGTAAACTGTGTTTGTGCTCATATACACTTCTGAAAATTGTTTCAAATATTATCAAGCTATGGGAGTAGTGGAAGCTAGGTTAAGGAAGGTAGAGGAAATTTGTGAGTAGCAGTATGGCTTCATGCCCAGAAAGAGCACAACAGATGCAATTTTTGCTCTGAGAATTTTGATGGAGAAGTATAGGGATGGTCAGAGGGAGTTGCACTGTGTGTTTGTAGACTTGGAGAAAGCGTATGACAGGGTGCCAAGAGAAGAGCTGTGGTACTGTATGAGGAAGTCAGGAGTAGCAGAGAAGTATGTCAGAGTGGTGCAGTACATGTATGAGAGGAGCAGGACAGTGGTGAGGTGTGCTGTAGGTCAGACAGAGGAGTTCAAAGTGGAGGTGGGACTGCATCAGGGATCGGCTCTGAGCCCCTTCCTGTTTGCTATAGTGATGGACCAGTTGTCAGAGGAGGTCAGACTGGAGTCTCCTTGAACAACAATGTTTGCAGATGACATTGTGATCTGTAGTGAGAGCAGGGAGCAGGTGGAGGAAAACCTGGAGAGGTGGAGGTTTGTGCTGGAGAGAAGAGGAATGAAAGTCAGTCGTAGTAAGACTGAGTACATGTGTGTGAATGAAAGGGAGGGAAGTGGAACAGTAAGGTTACAGGGTGAAGAGGTGAAGAAGTTACAGGAGTTTAAGTACTTGGGGTCAACAGTCCAGAGTAATGGAGAGTGTGGGAAAGAGGTAAAGAAGCGAGTGCAGGCAGGTTGGAATGGGTGGAGAAAGGTGTCGGGAGTTCTGTGTGATAGGAAAATATCAGCGAGAATCAAGGGGAAGGTGTACAGGACAGTGGTGAGAGCGGCCATGTTGTATGGTTTAGAGACAGTGTCACTGAGGAAGAGACAGGAGTCAGAGCTAGAGGTAGCAGAGCTGAAGATGTTGAGGTTCTCTTTGGGAGTGACAAGATTGGACAGGATTAGGAACGAGTACATCAGAGGGACAGCTCATGTTGGACGTTTGGGGGACAAAGTTAGGGAGGCCAGATTAAGATGGTTTGGACATGTTCAGAGGAGGGAGAGTGAGTAAATTGGTAGGAGAATGTTGGACATGGAGCTGTCAGGCAGGAGGCCAAAGAGGCCAAAGAGGAGGTATATGGATGGAATTAATGAGGATATGAAGCTAGTGGGTGCAAGTGTTGAGGATGCAGAAGATAGGGATAGGTGGAGAGAGATGATTCGCTGTGGAGACCCCTGAAGGGAAAAGCCTGAAGAATGTGGCCACACGATGGGTCAAGATCCATATATAACACTTATTCTTTATTTATTATTTAGCCTATTAATTGTTTAATCTAGTGTAGAGAAACATTGAAAAATCTTTCAAGAAGTGTTTTTCAGTCTTCAGCAATTTAACAAATATACTTTTTTGGGCGAGTGAATTTCCTTAATTTGTCCACACGATGGCAGTCAAGATCCATCCAAAACAACACGCAGCAGAAACACCCTTTATTATTTTATTTATTCATCACCCTTTATTCCTTCATTATTATTATTATTATTATTATTATTATTATCGTATTCTGCTGAGTAGATGTAAATAAACAGGTGTGACACATCCGCTGTTTGAAGTAAATATTAGTAAAGTAACTAGTTCCTCGGTGATCCACAGCTGAGGCACAAACACTCTAAACACGGGCTAATGTGCGTCGTGGACTAAACCACTGTGCTGGGGGGGGGGGGGGGGGAGAATCCTTCCAAACTTAAACAGCCTTGTTTTGCATTAATAATTCACACAAGTGATTTCAGTACATATTATTTTGTTATTTAAATTTATATATGTAGTATCAGCGGTATAACTTGACTACGTCACCTCCTAATAAAGACAGGAGGAGCCTCCCCAAGTCACAATACTCTGTTACAAAAATATCAAACTCAAAATGCAGCAAATTATCACAACTTTATTGTCCTAGCATGTGTTACGGCCGGCGGTGTCCGGCTGGATATAACAGACCCAACGCGAAGCTTCCGTGAACAAAAAGGGGTTTATTAACATGAAACACGAGACATGAACATAACAGAAACCGCGACACCACACTGGCCTACATACAAACGAGGACTAGCAACTAAAGCAGACAAAGACAGGACTATAAATAGGAAACATAATCAGGAAACATTGGGAACAGGTGATCAGGGGCAGGAACACACATTAGGCTAGGGCGGGGCTTAAACACACACATGGCCAAAACATAAACATAAACAAACATAACCTGACAACCCCTACTGAGGGCCCCCTAGTGGTTCACCCTCAGCCCTGCTACCCGTAACATCTCCCCCCTCTCAAAGGCGCGGCTCCCGACGCGCCAAACCCTAGCCCCTCCCAAAAAGTCCGGTCCAGCGATGGGTCCTGGGGAGGAGCTAGGAACGTAGAGAGGCCGGTGGGGGGAGCGAGAAGCAGGGCGAGGCACTTGGGGGGGGAGCGAGAAGCAAAAGCAAGGCGAGTGGGGGGAAGCGAGGGCCAAGGCGAGGCAAGTGGGGGGAACGAGGATCAAGGCGAGGCAAGTGGGGGGAGTGAGAAGCCGGAGCGAGACAAGTGGGGGAGCAAAGGACCCGACGGCAAGGCCAAAGGGTCCGAACGCGACGTCCACAACCGAGCGGAGGCGCCGAACGACGTCCACAGCCGAGCCGCAGAGCCGAGTGACGTCCACAGCCGAGCAGCAGGGCCAAGCGA
The DNA here is from genome assembly GCA_033459395.1 of Hemibagrus guttatus. NCBI lineage: Eukaryota > Metazoa > Chordata > Actinopteri > Siluriformes > Bagridae > Hemibagrus > Hemibagrus guttatus. The sequence continues at coordinate 31,936 of JAUCMX010000024.1, read as the reverse complement.
CGTCCACCGCCGAGCTGCAGCGCCGAGCGACGTCCACCGCCGAGCACTCGCACCGAGCGACGTCCACCGACGAACGACGGCTCCGTGGCGACGATGTTCGTCTCGCTGGGGTCTGGAACTCCCCAAGGGGCGGGAGGGTGGGAGCAAGGTGCAGCTGGTACTCTCCTCCGCTGACAACAGGTGGGGCAGCGCCCCCACGGAAGCTACATCATGGGGCAACGCCCCCCACAGGAACATGGGCGGAGCGAGAGTCAGAGCAACCCAAAACAATAAAAAAAAAATTCAAGGTCCGGGGCCCTGGCCGGAACTCTCCTCTGCTGGCGAGCATTGGGGCAACGCCCCCCACGGAAGCTACATCGTGGGGTGATGCCCCCCACCGGAACCTAAGCAGAGCGAGAGCCGGAAACAAAAACTTGAAACTCCGGCCCTTGGCCGGAACTCTTTCCCTGGATAAAAATGGGGGTACGCCCCTCACGGAAGCTACATCGTGAGGCGACGCCCCCCACGAGAACATGGACGGAACTCTAAAAATGGGGGCACGCCCCTCACGGAAGCTACATCGTGAGGCGACGCCCCCCACGGAACATGGACAAAACAAAAAATCTTCCAAAAATGTAAATTTTCTGCCAAAATCCCTCCTCCTTTCCCTAACCACGGGCGGAGAGAGGGGCGGAATCAACAAAAACCCCCCCGAAAAACCCCACTCCGAACCGGAGCGCAAAACGAAAAACCAAGCAAAACAATAAAACCCGGAAACGAAAAAACTAACCTTCTCGCTGAAGCTTCGCGCTGGATCTGTTCGGTTTGGGCTAGTCCTTCTGTTACGGCCAGCGGTGTCCGGCTGGATATAACAGACCCAACGCGAAGCTTCCGTGAACAAAAAGGGGTTTATTAACATGAAACACGAGACATGAACATAACAGAAACCGCGACACCACACTGGCCTACATACAAACGAGGACTAGCAACTAAAGCAGACAAAGACAGGACTATAAATAGGAAACATAATCAGGAAACATTGGGAACAGGTGATCAGGGGCAGGAACACACATTAGGCTAGGGCGGGGCTTAAACACACACATGGCCAAAACATAAACATAAACAAACATAACCTGACAACCCCTACTGAGGGCCCCCTAGTGGTTCACCCTCAGCCCTGCTACCCGTAACAGCATGGACCCTTCCAATTTAAAACACCAATTATAACATGTGTGTGTCAATAGTAAATATCCATAAAAGTAAGACCTCTTCTCAAGACTGGGGGTTGGGCGGAGTCAGTGCTGACATTACTCTCTGTCCTGAACTGTACTACAAACTGTACACTACACACCGTACACTCTTTTGTGCAAAGGACTCTTCAATACACTCAGATTTGCACAGGACTCTTTTTTTTTGCACATTACCTTATTATCTTTAGTACCTTTCATTTTTTTTGTATTTTTTTTTTAGTATTTATTACCTTATTATGTATGTGTGTGGATACTGCTGGAAGTTGTAAATTTCCCATTGGGATGATCAATCAATCCCTTTATCTAGCGATCCATCCATCCATCCATCCATCCATCCATCTCTCTAATAAAATAAATACACAGGACAAAAGACTTAAAGAGGCAGACCACTGTTTCTTGTGTATTTAAGAAAAACAAGCCATACGCGTTAGTTCCCAGTCACCAAAATATACAAATATATAAGGGCAACAAGACACAACATACTTTAGCGAAATTCACTGCAGTAAACCACAGTTCCCAAATCTCAGTGCTCAATCTCACGACCAAACTCCGAATACAGAGGGAATACTAAACACAAGACACACAAGTATTAACCACAGCAACAAATAAAATGAAGTGTACCAACCACTTAATTCTCATAACAAATTGGACTTGAAGAAAAGAAGCATTTTTTAATTTGCCGGTTATTCAGCGCTCATACACAGCCGTCAGCCCCTAGGAGCTACCGCAACACTAAATACTTTCTGCCCCACTTTCCCACGGTGTGTGGAAACACCAATTAATCACCCTAAGAAAAGGCATCACATAGCAGGGCGTTGCGTGATGATATTACACACATTCAGCACAAACAAGATCACACAATGAACTCCCATACCTGCATGAAAAGGTGGAAGAGGGAGAAAAGGCTGCATATGAAGCAGAACTTCGGTAACAAACCAAACTCCCCGAACATCGCAAAAACCTCTATTTCTGCCTTCTTATTCGTTTGACTAGTTACCCACACCCGAAGCCCATTACACCAGCTATCCCCCTCCCACATATATTTAGATACATGCTCAGTTCCACCTGGGAGCTCCTTGTGCTGTACATCTCATCTAGGGATGTACTGGACACTTCTGTACTTCTCCAAATACCTGGCTTAATAAAACCTCTTAGACTGTGAGGTGTGTGTTGGCAAGTGTTAGATTTAAAGGCTCCATAAAAAGTTGTTTGAAAAACGTGCTGCAAGAATGAACTAAAAAAATCTAAAGAATTTCAGAGCATTAACGAGATCGACCTGTGAAATGTGAGAATAGCTCATTTAAAACAAACATGACCTCTTCAGCAAAAGAATGAGCACAATGGTTTGTTCAGCTAACAATTGGGATTTTTTATTTAAAATGATCGTTTTGTATTCATTTATCGCTCGGGATGCTCGCTTTCCGCTTTCAGCACTATTACCGCTAAGTATGTAAAAGCCGCGCCTCTACAATATACGAGCGGATAAATTAGCCGTGCTTTCAGAAAGAGTGGCTGGATTAACCGCAGTGTTTTATGTATTGCATTCATTCATTGTCTACCGCTTATCCGATCTATCCTCGGGTCACGGGGAGCCTGTGCCTATCTCAGGCGTCATCGGGCATCAAGGCAGGATACACCGTGGACGGAGTGCCAACCCATCGCAGGGCACACACACTCTCTCATTCATGCAATCACAATTTAGAGATGCCAATCAATCTACTATGGATGTCTTTGGACCAGGGGAGGAAACCAGAGTACCCGGAGGAAACCCCAAGGCACGGGGAGAACATGCAAACTCCACACACACATATGGCGGAGGCGGGAATCGAACCCCTAACCCTGGAGGTGTGAGGGAAACGAGCTAACCACCAAACATCCCCTGGGGTTTATGTATGTATTTTAGCTTTTTTTTTTTTTTAACCCATTTTAGCATTGCTTTTTTGTACGTTTTTCTTTCTCTTTTAATTTGTTAATCTGCTTGATTAAAATACTTTTAACCTATTTGCATTAACGTGTAAAGCACTTTGTACATTGTAAGATGAGTGCAATATAAATTCATTATAATAACTGCATGTAGGTCTGAAGTACTTAACTATTACAAAGTCAAACACGTTTTGGGTGAAACAGTCGTGATCCATGTGCACATTCTGCATGTCCATGCACATTTAAGACATGCTTTAATAGTACATCATAGTAGAGTATTCAGATGCTGCTCATGTCCATGTAAGAACCTAGCTCATGAAAGAGAGTACTTTGTTCATATCCATGTACATCTGAAGAGAAATGAAAATGTCTCTTGCATGTTTATTGACTCAAACCAGTGTTTATGGAACCTTTAAATCCCATAAGACTCACCAACACACACCTCACAGTCAAAGAGATGCAGGGGATGTGGTAGCTTAAGGTGTTGGACTACTGATCAGAAGGTTGTCAGTTCAACTCCATCAAGGTGCCTCTGCTGGGCCCCCGAGCAAGGCCCTTAACCCTCAATTGCTCAGTTGTATAAAAATGAGATCAATTCTAAGTTGCTCTGGATAAGAGTGTCTGCCAAATGGCAGAAATGTAAATGTAAGAGATGATAAAGCAGGTATTTTGAGACCTACAGAAATCTCCAGTACATCCCTAGATCAGAAAGGACAGCACAAGGAGCTCCCAGGTGTAACTGAGCGACAGCTTGCAGCAGCCTTATTGAAGCTGAAATATTTAACCCATGTGCCAGGTACAGCTATTGATGAATATTTGATGATTGTTGATGTCCTCTATAATGAAAATTATAAAGGACATCAGAAGACAAAATGAATTTAGGGCACATGAAGTATTTTAAAGAAAGTAGTGTCTTGAATGCTGAGGAGTTAAGAATAAGACTGCGTCTGTATGTGGAGGATTTTGAAACCTGCAGTCGATAACTTGGGAGCACACAGTATTGCTGGTTTTACTGAAAACTTTTCAGGAGATTTCTTCTGCTACTGTTGCACTGCATTAAAGATGAAATTAGCTCTGACTTTGTTACATCTGCTGCTTTTAGCTTGAGATCTGAAGAGGTCCATGCAGATCATATAAAAGCAGCTCTTGAGAGTAATGTCGACTGATTTGGAGTTAAACACGAGTGTGGTGTTACCAAAAATCTCTCACTTTCATGTTTCTGGTTTTCCTCCTGATGTTGCTCATGATTTCAATGCTCGTGTTTGAGGGTGTTGTGACAGTTGAACTGTACTACTGTTTGGATATCAAAAAAAGTTATTTACATTAGATGACCTGAATAATGCTATATTGACTTTCCCTCATAAATGGTTGAACAAAACCAACAGGCCACATGACATACCACAGAGTTTCTTCAGTCGTAAAACTATTGGAGGCAATGCACATGAAAATCGGACTTTACTCCGGTTTCTTCCATTTTAATTGGACATTCTGTACCACAGATTGGCTCGTGTTGATGGATTTAAAATAAATTGTTGTTAGTTATTGCTCCAGTGCATAATGAATTTTCAATTCAATTCAATTTATTTGTATAGTGCCTTTTACAATGGACATTGTCTCAAAGCAGCTTTACAAAAATAGAGAAACAGAAAGTAGAGGGGAAAAAAATAATCATTAAATTATTAAACTATTTTATCCCTATTTATCCCCAATGAGCAAGCCTGTGGTGTCGGTGGCAAGGAAAAACTCCCTGTGATGATATGAGGAAGAAACCTTGAGAGGAACCAGACTCAGAAGGGAACCCATCCTCATTTGGGTGACACTGGACAGTAAATGATGTAAATGTAAATAGTGTCCTCTCTACAACAGCATCCAAGGGCCCATGAGGAACTATTAGGTCAGTGTAGTTTCTGAGTTTGTTATAGATACTAATTACTTGCTGTCAAAGCTGACATATGTAACAGCAGTTCTGTGATGGTGTTATAGTCCCCAAGTGGCTCTGTCCACGGCTGTCTCCTTCTTTTCTTTCTGGCACATAGAGTATCATACATAATGTACATAATGAATCCATTTCATACCATGAAGGCAAAATAGTTGAGCACAAACAGAGGTCCCAAGAGCTATTCCCTGATGTCAGACTGTTGCCTAAGCACCACTATCTTGTTTTTTGGCCCTTTGGTTACCCTCTGGACACTGTGATTTTAGTTTAACATGGTTTCTTTAAGCAGATTGTGAAACACTAGTTGCCTTAAGAACATACAGTGCATCCAGAAAGTATTCACTTTTTCCATATTTTGTTATGTTACAGCCTTATTCCAAAATGGAATAAATTCATTATTTTATATAATGTTTATTAATAAATGATACTAACACTTGTAATAATAAGGCAGACCTCTCTTGCACGAATATGATAAACAGCACTGTGTCTAACCTAATGGTCAGTGGTTGGAATCCACAGGGCTGGTTGCTTTTTCAAATCCAAGCCTGAAGAAGTTTATTTATTTTATTGTTATAGATTTAGTAAAGTTTTGTAAGTGTTTGGCAGTAATGGGTAATTGGGGAAGACTTCAGAGCCACCCTGTAGTGTGTCCACTCAGAGGGGGACTCTAAGTTCCAACACTTTCCAATAACCATTTTAGTCAGTGACCTCCAGGCACATTTCCACTGCCTTGTGTAGTGCTGCCTCCTTGATTTTGAATCCATTCTAATTCCAAAATATTGAATTTCAAGTAAAAAAAAAAGACATGCATTGTAGGTTGATTGGCATCTCTAAATTGTCCGTAGTGTGTGATTGTGTGAGTGAATGAGAGTGTGTGTGTGTGTGTGCCCTGCGATGGGTTGGCACTCCGTCCAGGGTGTATCCTGCCTTGATGCCCAATGACGCCTGAGATAGGCACAGGCTCCCCATGACCCAAGAGTAGATTGGATAAGCGGTAGACAATGAATGAAGTTAAAAATGTTGTTTGCAGATATTTTGCAATATTGAGTATAAGGACAATATACTACATGGCCAAAAGTATTCGGACACATGGGTTGGTGTGTTCCACTACGGAGCCATCTAAAATGCCCAATGTGGACATCTCTATTTGTATAAAGTCTGATTTTACTGACTAGATCATTAGAATAGTGTTCAAAAACCCAAACTGGGTGTGCCTAATAAGGGAGATATTGAAAATGTGCAGAAGCTGGTTTGCCCCAGGAACAGTATTGTGATATACTGCTCAAATAACTCCAATATCTAAGGTAATAAATTTACCTTTATCTAAATTTACCGAAATTTTAATTGCTTGATTGACTTGACTGTTTATATCTCAAAAATCAGAAGTATTTGGTTTGTATTACTAAGAATTTTGAAAACATTTTTATGTTATACTGAATTTTGTATTGAAAAACTGTATAAAAAACTTAAATGAAATGTTGTAAGTTGGTTAATAATTATATGTTAATCATGTTCAACTTCTAGGGTATCAGTAAGCATTAATGTTGGTCTGTATTTAACAGCAATAAGACTAGTAGTACACAGAAATTAGCTATTTTCAGCATGTTTTATAATGTGTATATAAGTCTTTCTTTTGCTGAGACGAATACAGTACAGAACGCTGTGCTAGTGTCTGTTCATGCTGGACAAAGGAGTAAATTACAGCATGTGGGATTTTGATGTGGAAATAGTTGTTAAACATTTATTTATTATTATTATTATTATTATTATTAGGGTTTAGTGAGTATTTAGAATGCTTATACATTTCGCATGTTTGATATTATTAGAGTATGATAGTCATTTGTGGGGTTGTGAGTGGGGAGTGAATTTTTTATTTTATTTATTTTTTTTTTTACAACAGCTAGACCTGGAAAAACCAATAGAACAATTGAAGACTTTTTTTGGTTAAAGTATACTTTCCGAGAAAATTGTGTGCTAATCTACATTTGGTTGAACCTTATGTTTGTCAAAAAGATCTGACGTCATTTTCCTAGTCGCAGTGTTGGTGATTGTGGCTTTTAGGGCTGTACATTATTTTATCTTGTTTATTTATTTATCTGCTTGAAATGTCTCTTATGTGACAGTTGGTGAAGATGTTGAGGTTCAGTCGGAATCCAAAACAGTGTATAAATGGCACATGTGACTCTAGTGAGACTTTTCATGTGAAAGCAAATCTGGCCTACTCTACTATAAAGTAGGTAAAAGCAGTATGCCTGTATAGTAGTGTAGTGTGGATTCTCAGTATTCGTAAATCAGTAAAGAAATACAGTAGTAAAGGATGACCTACTGCTGCCCTGTGATTTTGCAGGATGGAAATAACGGACACTGCACTGTCCCATAAGGCAACTGGACTGGTGTTTCTTGTGGTTAAACAATGCATTTACATTTACATTTACATTTACATTTCTGGCATTTGGCAGACGCTCTTATCCAGAGCGACGTACAAAAGTGCTTTAGTTCTCAGTCACTGAATACATTAACACTGGTTCAATAAGACACAACTTGGGATACCATTAGCCTAACACTGAGTTGGTTTTTTTTTTGCAACATATTACGTAAACTGGAAAAATAAGAGCTAGTTTAAGTACTTCAGGAAGAGGTAAGTCTTCAGTTGCCGTTTGAAGACAGTCAGAGACTCGGCCGTACGGATACCTAGGGGAAGTTCGTTCCACCACCTCGGTGCCAGAACAGAGAAGAGTCTAGATGTATACCTACCTTTTTCCCTGAGAGATGGTGGGACCAGTCGAGCAGTGCTAGTGGATCTGAGTAAGCGAGGTGCAGTGCGAGAAGTGACGAGAGCTTTGAGGTAAGATGGCGCTGGTCCATTCTTGGCTTTGTAGGCAAGCATTAGTGTTTTGAATCTGATGCGTGCAGCTACCGGAAGCCAGTGGAGGGAACGCAGCAGTGGGGTGGTGTGGGAGAACTTGGGCAGGTTGAAAACAAGTCGTGCAGCTGCATTTTGGATCATTTGCAGTGGGCGAATTGCGTTCAGAGGTAGACCTGCCAGAAGAGAGTTGCAGTAGTCCAATCTCGAGATGACCAGAGATTGAACAAGCACCTGAGTAGCCTGTGTGGATAGAAATGGCCGAATCCTTCTGATGTTGTACAGAAGAAACCGACATGAGCGTGTCACATTAGTGACATGGGAAGAAAAGGATAGTTGATTGTCCATGGTTACCCCAAGGTTGCGAGCAGAGGCTGTAGGGGAAATCATGGAGTTGCTCAGAGATATCGCGAGGTCTTGGGCTGGGGATGGATCACCTGGAATTATCAGCAGCTCGGTTTTGCTGGGATTGAGTTTCAGCTGATGGGCAGTCATCCAAGATGAAATGTCCGCCAGACACGCCGAGATCCGAGCAGAAGCCGTGGTATCTGAGGGAGGGAAGGAGAAGATAAGTTGTGTGTCATCAGCATAGCAGTGGTATGAAAAGCCATGTGAGGATATGACTTTGCCAAGAGAGTGAGTATAGAGGGAGAAAAGGAGAGGACCAAGCACTGAGCCTTGCGGGACACCAGTCGAGAGTCTGCGTGGAGCAGATGTCAATCCCTTCCATGTTACCTGATATGAGCGACCATCCAGGTAGGAAGCAAACCATTCCCATGCTGTTCCACAAATTCCAAGACTCCTGAGGGTGGACAAGAGAGTCTTGTGGTTTACTGTGTCAAATGCTGCAGACAGGTCGAGGAGGATGAGGACCGATGACAGTTTGGCTGATCTAGCAGCATGTAGTTTCTCAGTGACTGCCAAAAGGGCAGTCTCAGTGGAATGTGCTGCTTTGAAGCCAGACTGGTTGGGGTCATGGAGGTTATTCTGCATGAGATAGTCAGACAGCTGATTACAAACAACACGTTCAAGAATCTTTGAAAGGAATGAGAGAAGTGATACCGGTCTGTAGTTGCTGATGTCTGAGGGATCCAGAGCAGGTTTCTTCAGGATGGGGATGACCCTGGCTTTCTTAAAGGCAGTTGGAACGTGACCAGACGTTAAGGATCCATTGATGACTGTGGTGATAAAGGGTAGGAGGTCAGGTGAGATGGTCTGGAGCATAGCTGAAGGGATTGGATCCTTAATGCCTGATTAAGTGGCTAACTTTTTGAAGGTTTAAGAAAGGAAAAAAAAAACAATTGCAATTTTTTTTTTTTTTTAAAAGAGAAGAAAAAGATTTGCTCTTAACCTGACCTCGTATGTCACATGACAATGCCACGTACTGATGAGTACCAATGAATGTACTAGGTACTCTGAAAATGGCGATTTTGGACACCCACCTAGGAAAAAGTCAGTGTAAATACATACCTCACAAGACTCAATCACCTCAGAATTCCTGCCTTTCGGATGAGAGTGTTTGGCTCCTGGCCAGTTTTTTTTAATAACCAGATTTTTATTCTTATTAAGTTTAATGTATATTTTAGCATTACTTTGTGTTGAATGTGTTGAAATATCCTGACATTAATGACACAAATAACAAAACAATTACACACTGCTGCAGTGTATTTTCTAATATAGTTGTTGAGAAAGACCCTTTATTACACTAATGTGTTTCCATGACTTTCTGAAAGTAGGAGGAAAATATAGGGAGATGGATTGTCAATCAGAAGAAAGAAAAATTGTCAAATTATTAGTCTTTTCCTTAGCAGCTATATTATAAACATCATTGTAGCAGTGTACAGTGTTTGTCAGGTACTTGGGGCATCCATATGTTTGTTACATGTGTGTATATATGTTGTTGGGTAAAGCTGTTGATTCGGTATTAGTCCTGGTGTGCAATTGTTTAACAAAGTCTGCTGGGTCAAGTTATTATTGAAATTGTGAGTTTTATTACTTTCAGTCACCTATGACAATAAAAATGCAATTAAGAAGTACAGCAGAAGTACAGCAGATCCCAAAGACTCATGTTTTTCCTTTTGTATAATTGTAGTAGTCTCGTTTTATTTATCGTACCTGAAGATATTACATTGCTTGTGACAAATGATTATTTTATGTCTTCTTCTTCTTTCGGCTTTTCCCTTCAGGGGTCTCCACAGCGAATCATCTCTCTCCACCTATCCCTATCTTCTGCATCCTCAACACTTGCACCCACTAGCTTCATATCCTCATTAATTCCATCCATATACCTCCTCTTTGGTTTCCTCTTTGCCTCCTGCCTGGCAGCTCCATGTCCAACATTCTCCTACCAATATACTCACTCTCCCTCCTCTGAACATGTCCAAACCATCTTAATCTGGCCTCCCTAACTTTGTCCCCCAAACGTCCAACATGAGCTGTCCCTCTGATGTACTCGTTCCTAATCCTGTCCAATCTTGTCACTCCCAAAGAGAACCTCAACATCTTCAGCTCTGCTACCTCTAGCTCTGACTCCTGTCTCTTCCTCAGTGACACTGTCTCTAAACCATACAGCATGGCCGCTCTCACCACTGTCCTGTACACCTTCCCCTTGATTCTCGCTGATATTTTCCTATCACACAGAACTCCCCACACCTTTCTCCACCCATTCCAACCTGCCTGCACTCGCTTCTTTACCTCTTTCCCACACTCTCCATTACTCTGGACTGTTGACCCCAAGTACTTAAACTCCTGTAGCTTCTTCACCTCTTCACCCTGTAACCTTACTGTTCCA
>JAUCMX010000024.1:10000-20694 GCA_033459395.1 Hemibagrus guttatus | reverse complement strand
GCAATTCTAGGTTAAGGGCCTTCCTCAAGGGCCCAGCAGAGGCAGCTTGGTGGTTCTGGGATTTAAAACATATAACTATTAACCAACTTACAACATTTCATTTAAGTTTTTTATACAGTTTTTCAATACAAAATTCAGTATAATAATGTTTTCAAAATTCTTAGTAATGCAAACCAAATACTTCTGTTTTTTGAGATATAAACAGTCAAGTCAATCAAGCAATTAAAATTTAGGTAAATTTAGGTAAAGGTAAATTTATTACCTTAGATATTGGAGTTATTTGAGCAGTATATCACAATACTGTTCCTGGGGCAAACCAGCTTCTGCACATTTTCCATATCTCCCTTATTAGACACACCCAGTTTGGGTTTTTGAACACTATTCTAATGATCTACTCAGTAAAATCAGACTTTATACAAATAGAGATGTCCACATTGGGCATTTCAGATGGAACACCCCAACCCCTGTGTCTGAATACTTTTGGCCATGTAGTATATTGTCCTTATACTCAATATTGCAAAATATCTGCAAACAACATTTTTACCTTCATTCATTCATTCATTGTAATATGAATTTATTCCATTTTGGAATAAGGCTGTAACATAACAAAATATGGAAAAAGTGAATACTTTCTGGATGCACTGTATGTTCTTAAGGCAACTAGTGTTTCACAATCTGCTTAAAGAAAGCATGTTAAACTAAAATCACAGTGTCCAGAGGGTAACCAAAGGGCCAAAAAACAAGATAGTGGTGCTTAGGCAACAGTCTGACATCAGGGAATAGCTCTTGGGACCTCTGTTTGTGCTCAACTATTTTGCCTTCATGGTATGAAATGGATTCATTATGTACATTATGTATGATACTCTATGTGCCAGAAAGAAAAGAAGGAGACAGCCGTGGACAGAGCCACTTGGGGACTATAACACCATCACAGAACTGCTGTTACATCTGTCAGCTTTGACAGTTTGTCTATAACAAACTCAGAAACTACACTGACATAATAGTTCCTCATGGGCCCTTGGTTGCTGTTGTAGAAAGGACACTATTTACATTTACATCATTTACTGTCCAGTGCCACCCAAATGAGGATGGGTTCCCTTCTGAGCCTGGTTCCTCTCAAGGTTTCTTCCTCATATCATCACAGGGAGTTTTTCCTTGCCACCGTCACCACAGGCTTCTCATTGGGGATAAATAGGGATAAAATAGTTTAATAATTTAGTGATTATTTTTTTCCCCTCTACTTTCTGTTTCTCTATTTTTGTAAAGCTGCTTTGAGACAATGTCCATTGTAAAAGGCACTATACAAATAAATTGAATTGAATTGAATTGAAAATTCATTATGCACTGGCGCAACAACTAACAACAATTTATTTTAAATCCATCAACACAAGCCAATCTGTGGTACAAAATGTCCAATTAAAATGGAAGAAACTGGAGTAAAGTCCGATTTTCATGTGCATTGCCTCCAATAGTTTTACGACTGAAGAAACTCTGTGCTATGACATGTGGCCTGTTGGTTTTGTTCAACCATTTATAAGGGAAAGTCAATATAGCACTATTCAGGTCATCTAATGTAAATAACTTTTTTGATATCCAAGCAGTAGTACAGTTCAACTGTCACAACACCCTCAAACACGAGCATTGAAATCATGAGCAACATCAGGAGGAAAACCAGAAACATGAAAGTGAGAGATTTTTGTCTCCACTTCGTGTTTAACTCCAAATCAATTGACATTACTCTCAAGAGCTGCTTTTATATGATCTGCATGGACCTCTTCAGATCTCAAGTTAAAAGCAGCAGAAGTAACAAAGTCAGAGCTAATTTCATCTTTAATGCAGTGCAACAGTAGCAGAAGAAATCACCTGAAAATCTTTCAGTAAAACCAGCAATACTGTGTGCTCCCAAGTTATCGACTGCAGGTTTCAAAATCCTCCACATACAGATGCAGTCTTATTCTTAACTCCTCAGCATTTAAGACACTACTTTCTTTAAAATACTTCATATGTCCTAAATTCATTTTGTCTTCTGTTGTCCTTTATAATTTTCATTATAGAGGACATCAACAATCATCAAATATTCATCCATAGCTGTACCTGGCACATGGGTTAAATATTTCAGCTTCAATAAGGCTGCTGAAAGCTGTCGCTCAGTTACACCTGGGAGCTCCTTTTGCTGTCCTTTCTGATCTAAGGATTTACTGGAGATTTCTGTAGGTCTCAAAATACCTGCTTTAACATCTCTTACATTTACATTTCTGCCATTTGGCAGACACTCTTATCCATAGCAACTTACAATTTATCTCATTTTTATACAACTGAGCAATTGAGGGTTAAGGGCCTTGCTCGGGGGCCCAGCAGAGGCAGCTTGATGGAGTTGAACTGACAACCTTCTGATCAGTAGTCCAACACCTTAAGCCACCACATCCTCTGCATCTCTTCGACTGTGAGGTGTGTGTTGGTGAGTCTTATGGGATTTAAAGGTTCCATAAATACTGGTTTGAAAACTAGAGTCAATAAACATGCAAGAGACATTTTCATTTCTCTTCAGATGTACATGGATATGAACAAAGTACTCTCTTTCATGAGCTAGGTTCTTACATGGAGATAAGCAGCATCTGAATACTCTACTATGATGTACTATTAAAGCATGTCTTAAATGTGCATGGACATGGATGCATGCGTGCACATAGATCACGACTGTTTCACCCAAAACGTGTTTGAGTTTGTAATAGTTAAGTACTTCAGACTTACATGCAGGTATTATAATGAATTTATATTGCACTCATCTTACAATGTACAAAGTGCTTTACACGTTAATGCAAATAGGTTAAAAGTATTTTAATCAAGCAGATTAACAAATTAAAAGAGAAAGAAAAACGTACAAAAAAAGCAATGCTAAAATGGGTTAAAAAAAAAAAAAAAAAAAAGCTAAAATACATACATAAACCCAGGGGGGATGTTTGGTGGTTAGCACGTTTGCCTCACACCTCCAGGGTTGGGGGTTCGATTCCTGCCTCCGCCATATGTGTGTGTGGAGTTTGCATGTTCTCCACGTGCCTTGGGGGTTTCCTTCGGGTACTCCGGTTTCCTCCCCTGGTCCAAAGACATCCATAGTAGGTTGATTGGCATCTCTAAATTGTGATTACATGAATGAGAGTGTGTGTGTGCCCTGCGATAGGTTGGCACTCCGTCCACAGTGTATCTTGCCTTGATGCCCGATGACGCCTGAGATAGGCACAGGCTCCCCGTGACCCGAGGATAGATCGGATAAGCGGTAGACAATGAATGAATGAATGCAATACATAAAACACTGCGGTTAATCCAGCCACTCTTTCTGAAAGCACGGGTAATTTATCCGCTCGTATATTGCAGAGGCGCGGCTTTTACATACTTAGCGGTAATAGTGTTGAAAGCGGAAAGTGAGCGTCCCGAGCGATAAATGAATACAAAACGATCATTTTAAATAAAAACATCCCAATTGTTAGCTGAACAAACCATTGTGCTCATTCTTTTGCTGAAGAGGTCATGTTTGTTTTAAATGAGCTATTCTCACATTTCACAGGTCGATCTCGTTAATTCTATGAAATTCTTTTGATTTCTTTTAGTTAATTCTTGCAGCACATTTTTCAAACAACTATTTATGGAACCTTTAAATCTAATACTTGCCAACACACACCTCACAGTCTAAGAGGTTTTATTAAGCCAGGTATTTTGAGAACTACATGTGACAATAACGAATGGAGAGGAATGTTAATCACCATTTAAATTTTATCCGACTACGCCACCCTGGTGGGAGGCCAGGGAAATAACTCCCAACAAAAGAAAGACACTCAGATAAGCTTCACCAACTGAAGGCAAAGAATTAAGAGAGACGTGAGTACCAATACAAAAATACAATTTATTATAAAATCACAAGCATTGGTTAAAACTCTCTCTCACAAACACACCCACAATGGCGGAATATAGTTTCCAGGGCCAGGATTAGTGGGAACCAGGCAGGCCGGCTGCAACTCAGGAGGTCATCCACAACCCACCTCAATTCACACCAAAGCAAACACCACGCACACCCACCAAAGGGAAGTTGTATCAGCACACAGCACACTGTGAAACACCGCAGAATGAAGCAGCTAGCCTCCCCAGTTCCACACGCGTCCTCACTGGCCCTGGAGAAGAAGAAGAAAGAGCATTAAGAAGGAAATTTCTTTCAAAAATTCTTTCAAAACTAGGACAAAAATAACCAGAAAAATACTATCACCTAATTGGTCTACCAACTATACTCCAACCAACCAATAAGATGACATGACTCATCCTGCCACATTCTGCCCCATTTTTTTTAAATCGACTTCCCAACGATGACCCAACGACACATACCCATGAACTAATTCTGTCCTGTATCCCATGGCCCAAACCAAATAGAGATCCCATTAGATCTAGGGCCGTGTACAGTGGCAGCTCTTGTGCCTCCTTCAACAGCCCGTGGTAGACGGTGCAAATTCGAGTGATAGCCCGCAGTGGTCCGCCCATTTCTCCTCAAAGGGACACCAGCCCTACCCAACTGATCTTCCGGCAAACTAGTAGGCCCTGGTGCTTCACCAGATACAAAATCGGGTACCTCATGGCCCCTACCAACTGGGGTCTCCCCATCAGATCCCACCAGCCTACTCTGTGGGGTAGAAGCGTCCAGAGGGTTTTGTTTTGTTTTGGCTTTTGTTTGTTTTGTTGTTTTACTGTCTGGGTTTTCTTAGGAGGGGGGATAAAATTTATGCTCTGTGATGTTTTTGTTGCGGGCAGATTGGGACTGTGTTGTGGGGTTTCTTGTTATGGACTACTGCTTTGGGTGGGTGGTGGGATTAATTGTGATTATTTGACATTGAGGTTCATGGATTTGTGTGTCTTTTTGCTGGTGGTGGGTCCGTTTGTTTGAAATGCTTTTGTTATGTTTTGGATGAATGATTTAATAAAAAAAAAAAAAAAAAAAAAAAGAAGCGTCCAGAGAAACCAGCACCTGAGGAACTGGCCCCTGACTTACCTGAGAGGTTGCTGGCACCAACATAAGCAAGTCAACATCTTCCGATGAGGCTTCGGCTGAAGGCACCTCATCCTCCACAACAGGGGGATGTATCGAGGCTGGATCCGGACCATCCTTCTTCAAAGCAGAGTGATGAATGCCTCTAGTCTTTCCCAAATCATCCACTGGTGCAATGGTGTATACTGCCCCACCCTCCTTGAATGCCTTCACGACCTGATACACCACCGGTCCCCACAGGTCCTGAATTTTATGGCGACCTCTCCTGCCATACTCATGTAAATAAACTAGTTGGCCCTCCCCCAGTGGTGCATCACGGACGTGGGCATCATGATTTACCTTACGCCGACCAGCAGCAGCTTCCAGTCGTCCCCCTCAAAAGCCACCTGAAGCCTAGCCTGATGTTCCCTCACCCATTCATGCACACTACCAACCCCAACATCCTGGACTCTACCCAAAAGAAAGTCTACTGGGAGTCTTGGCTCTTGCCCAAAGATTAAAAAATATGGGGTTTCTCCAGTTGCCTGATGAGGGATGGTATTGTAACAGAACAGCACTTGTGGGAGACACGAGGCTCAGTCCATTTTCCTGGACACAGGCAGGGCATGCAAGAGGTTGTGCAATGTCCTATTAAAGCGATCGCACTGCCCATTCCCCGCCGGGTGAAAAGGGGTGGTGCGAGATTTTTCCACTTTATACAGTGCACAAAGTTGCTGTACTAGGGAGGACTCAAAATTACGGCCCTGGTCAGAATGGATCTGACTGGGGACACCGAACTTGTAAAACCATTCTATCACCAAAACTTGGGCCACTGTTTCCGCCCGTTGATCTCGTGTAGGCACAGCCATGGTGTACTTGGTAAAGACGTCCATCATAACCAACACGTTCTCCAGCCCCGAACGAGTTGGCTTGAAAACAGTAAAGTCTATGGTCAATATTTCATTTGGCATAGAGGCTAAAAGATGGCCTATGAAACTGCTAGGATGGAGTTGGGTGTCTTTGGCGGCCTGGCACCGTTCACACTCTCTGCACCACTGCGCCACATCCGCTGTCAGGCCCGGCCAGTAGCAGCGCTGCTGTACCAACTCAGTGGTACGTTCCACCCCTTGGTGCCCATGTTCCTGGTGTAGCAGTGTCAGCACTTCATGATGTAATACTGGTGGTAAAACCACCTGAAGTACCTCTTCTCCCCCATCAAAGCGGAATACATGGCGAAGTAACACCCCATCCTGCTCACCCAAATGACTCCATCGCCGTAGCAAATTTACCACAGCCCTGGGCAACTGCTGATGTTCCTCTGTACTAGGAGGTACCCCATGCCACCAAAACCTCAACGCCTCACCTATAACAGGGTCCTCCCTCTGTAGGGACTGCATGTCCACAGCCAAGTTCGGAAGCACCGTGACTGCTGCTTGAGAACCCACCCCTGTTGTTACACCAGCCTGCTTTACCGTAGCTGTGAGAGATGTACCAGGCAGCAATTGTTCCAACTCACCCTGACTAGAGGGACCCTGCTGGGAGAGAGCATCTGCATTCCGGTTGCTCCGTCCGGAGCAATACCTCAACTCAAAATCAAAGGCAGCCAATTGCGCAGCCCACCGCTGTTCCGTGGCCCCAAGTTTAGCAGTATTCAGGTGGCTGAGGGGGTTGTTATCAGTGAAGACGACACACCTCTGCCCCAACAGATATTCTCTAAACTTCTCAGTCATGGCCCACTTGAGCTCAAGAAATTCCAACTTCATAGAGCTGTAGTTTGACATATTGCGCTCAGTGGGCCTAAGACTGCAGCTAGCATAAGCTATGGGCCGCACCTTCCCTCCCTGTTCCTGGGACAGAACTGCTCCCAATCCACCATGGCTAGCATCTACCTCCAGGATAAAGGGAAGTGAGAAGTCTGCATAAGCCAATATAGGGGCAGAGGTGAGCCTACTCTTCAACTCCTCAAAACTCCCCTGACACTGCTCTGTCCACGCTGCCCCAAAACAAGACTCTGCTCGAGCCCTAGGCTTATGACCCGCAAACTCAGCTACCAGTCGGTGCAGAGGGGCCGCCAACTTGGCGAACCCCTCTACAAACCTCCTATAGTAACTGCACACTGAACCCCAGGAATGACCGGAGCTCTGCCACTCCCGTTGGGCGCCGCCACTGCCTCACTGCCTCTAACTTGTTGGGATCTGTTGACACCCCTTTGGCCGAAAGTACGTGTCCCAGATAACTTACCTCTTGCTGGAAAAACGTACATTTAATTAATTTAGCCTTCAACCCCTCTCGCTCCAGCCAACTCAAAACCACCTCTAACCGCTCTAGGTGTTGGGTCACAGAGGAGGAAAACACTACTATATCATCCAAATACAAAAGGAGGGACTGACACTGCTAATCACCAAACAACCTCTCCATCAACTTATGGAAGGTGCTTGGGGCATTGCAGAGCCCGAAGGGCATCGATTCCATTCAAAAAGACCAAAAGGTGTGCAGAAGGCGGTCTTGTGTTTATCCCCCTCTGTGACAGGAACCTGGTTGTACCCACTGGCGAAGTTCATAGTAGAAAACCACTGGGCCCCTGTCAGTGAGTCCAAGGTTTCCTCTATACGCGGCAGAGGGAAAGCGTCTTTTCGAGTTTTTGCGTTCAGCTGGCGGTAATCTACACACATACGCAATGTACCTTCTTTCTTTTTGACCAACACGCCGCACCACCAGCACTGGCGCCCCCCAGGGTTGCGTCCTCTCCCCACTGCTCTTCTCCCTTTACACCAATGACTGCACCTCCACTGATCCATCTATCAAGCTCCTGAAGTTCGCGGACGACACTACAGTCATCGGCCTCATCCAGGACGGTGATGAGTCTGCTTACAGACAGGAGATTGAGCAGCTGGCTGCCTGGTGTAGTCGTAACAATCTGGAGCTCAACACGCTCAAAACAGTGGAGATGATAGTGGACTTCAGGAGGAACACCCCTGCACTCCCCCCACTCACCATCATGAACAGCACTGTACCAACAGTGGCGTCATTCAGGTTCCTGGGCACCACCATCTCTCAAGACCTGAAGTGGGACACTCACATAGACGCCACTATCAAAAAGGCCCAACAAAGACTGTACTTCCTTCGGCAGCTGAGGAAGTTCAACCTGCCACAGGAGCTGCTAATACATTTCTACTCAGCCGTCATCGAGTCTGTTCTGTGCACGTCTATAACTGTTTGGTTTGGCTCAGCTACAAAATCAGACATGAGAAGACTACAGAGAACGGTTCGAACTGCTGAAAGGATTATTGGTGCTCCCCTGCCCACCCTTCAGGAACTGTATACATCCAGAGTGAGGAAAAGGGCTCTGAAAATCACTCTGGACCCCTCACATCCAGGCCATATCCTTTTTGACCTTTTGCCATCTGGCCGACGCTACAGAGCAGCAAATACCAGGACAGCCAGGCACAAGAACAGTTTCTTCCCCCAAGCAATCTATCTTTTGAACAGTTGAATGTTCCCAGCATTGGGCAATAATAAAAATAAAAATTAAAAGTGCAATAACCTCATATTTATTACCACACCCACATCCCTACATCTCAACTCATTCTATTCTATTCTGTATATACAAATACTTTATTTTCTTATTTAAATATGTGTATTTTTTATTTTTTATTTCTCATTCTATTTTCTGTTGTTATTTGTACTGTTATTGTTATCTCTGTGCACTGGAGCCTGTTACACTAAAACAAATTCCTTGTATGTGCAAACATACTTGGCAATAAAGCTCTTTCTGATTCTGATTCTGATTCTGATTCTTTCTTTTTGACCAACACGATGGGGGAGGCGTAAGGACTACAGCTCTCTCTGACAATGTCTGCCTCCAGCAACTGATTTATGTGTGTTTGTACCACACCGTACTCAGATGGAGGTATCCGTCGGTACCGTTGTCAAACTGGGACAGAGTCGGTCAAAGGGATGACGTGAGAAAGGGGTCGAGTACATCCCAAATCATCTTCATGTGCCGAAAACACCGTATGAAACTTTAACAACAGAGACCTTACCTGCTCCTGTTCAGTCTCTGTCAACATTGACAAGACTCTCGATTTGTTCCTGCACCGGAGGAATAACGGTCAGAATCTGGAGATTTATGGACGCAGAAACAGATTTGAACTCTGAGACACCACGGGGCAAACTCACGATAAATGCACTATTCAAAGTGCCCAAAACAGCATTCCGAAAAAGCATTACTTCAGTCTTACCTACATTTATAACAGGTACATAGACGGTGCCTCGAGTCACTCACATTAGTGCAGGTGATGCTAAAAGACCTGCAGGCAACCCAGTTTCTGGTGGTACAAAAAGTACAGTTTCCCCAGCAAAGTGCCCAGAACAAGTAGCGGCCACAACTTTCATTGTGCCACCCAGAACACGACACGCACTGCGACCCCGCAATCGCACTTTGTCTATCCGGCTATCTGTGGGGACAGTACTTGCCTGACGACGGTGTTGTAATGCTTGAAACACCGGCTTAGAGGCCCCTAACACAGAAGGTACATCGAAAAGGGCGGTACCGTGCTGGCCAAAGAGCTCCTGATAGCATCGCCTCAACACATTCATCCCCAAAATACGAGGGACTTGGGCACCGGTGCCACCAGGAGGATCCCTAACAACCAGCACACCACATCCTGAAATTATCTGACTGCAAAGCTCAACGTCCAACTCAATATATCCCACATACGGTATCAATGACCCGTTGGCCGCACGGAGCTGCAACCACTGACATGCCCGGAGACGATCCTGGTCCCATGGTGCAAACTGTTCTAAAAAGCAACTTTCTGTAATGGTAAACACCATGGAGCCAGTATCAATCAAACAGGGCACCTGTTCCCCTCCCATACAAACCATGAGGTGAGGACAGGATGCCATTAAGTGCAGCAATGGACCTACCATCGAGTCATGGTCTTTCCCTACCGAACTGTGACTCTGCAGTTCGGCGGGACCTAGTTTTCCGTCGGCTGGGAAAAGGCTGTTGAGCCCTCATTGTAGAAGGTGACTCACACCAAGCCAGGGAGGAAGAGGAATAACACGTTCTCCATCGCATTCGCAGGCAAAATGGCCCGATTTTTGACACCGACAACAGATTAAAACCTCGGTACAGGAGGGCCGACGAACACTCTGAGGAAACCACATGCAACACTCTGAGTGAGTTGATCTAACTGTTGCTGCTGTAATTTTAACATCTCCCGCAACTCCTTCAACTCCGACTGAGAATGCCCTTGCACCCCGTACTGGATGCCATAAGCCATTGGTGAACCAATTGCTTCAGTTCCCGGCAGAGGGCACTATCAGCAACGTACTCGACAAACTGATCGCGCAATACAATTTCAGCATTAGGAATAGCATTAGGCGATTGCTGTTTAACCCTCTCCAGGAGAGTCATCAAGGCCAGGGAAAACTCTAACAGAGATTCCCCATCTTGCTGCCCCCTGGAGAAAAAGGCTTCTTGGAGTGCTACATACGATTGAGTTGATCCAACTGTTGCTGCTGTAATTTTAACATCTCCCGCAACTCCTTCAACTCCGACTGAGAATGCCCTTGCACCCCGTACTGGATGCCATAAGCCATTGGAACTGACTGACTCCTTCCCCTCGCGCTCCCTGGCATTCCCACCCGTTCCCACCTAATCGCTTCCCCACGTATTTCTAAA
>JAUCMX010000024.1:0-5000 GCA_033459395.1 Hemibagrus guttatus | reverse complement strand
GTGTTTACTTTATAGTTCAAAAAACTGAACTGTATTCTACACATGGTGTTAAATAATAGTTTAAAGGTGACTAACCTAAATTATTAGGATATGTGAGTTAAGTTCATGGTTATGTGTAGCTGAAAAGGGATAAAACATTTTATTTGAAAGTGAACACACAGTATAATCTACAATAATATTGATTTATTAGTTGATTATCAGGTAAAGCCCTAATCAATATAAACAGAAGACAAGGAAAAATATTTTAAGTTTAGGAATTTCCTTGAAATGTAAAGAACTCAGGATAACTTCATCTTTATAGCCAGTAACACTAGGGGCACTACACATATACATTTATAAAAAATTATATAGATGGTTCATTTCACAAAGGACACCAAAATATTAATATTTGACTTAATCTTACTGCTGAAATAAAAGGAAAATGTTAAATCTAAAATCCAATCACTTCTATTGAGTGGGTTTGATAATTGATCAGAAATTTAAAATGTCAAGTTTATAACAAATTAAAAATAGCCTCCTGACACAATTATAGTGACAGATCCAGTGACTCTGAAATGCAATCCATTTAACATTCTAGACTACAATGAATTTATTTCTGTTGTGAGCATAGAGTAGGTCACTGTGGGAGTGGCTTTGAGAGTTGAAATGTTCCTTTTATTTCAGCATTAAGATAAAGTAAAGCACAGGTATCCAGCGTGCTCTCAGGGTCTGTGGCTGACAGGCGTGACACATTTTTCTGACCGACTTCAGAAAACATCATCTAAAATTTACAAAACACTCTTAAACACAGAGATACATTTTATAATTGTCTTGTAGAGAGCTGATGGTTCAGTCTCATTCTGCTCTCACTGTAACATTAAACTGTGTGTATAAATAACACATAATACACACATATTAGCTAGCTACATAATTAGCATCATTACTCAGAGAACCCTGGACCCTGATTTTTGAAACCTTGGATTTTACTCAATTTTTAAAAATATCTCAAAACAATCAAGAAAACTGAAACACAACTTGAAAACACTCACATACTCGCGTATTGAGTGTTAGAGAAGGAGAAATGCAGAAAAACACCAACATGGCTGAAAGGTCTGAAAGTTAAAACTCCAAACACGAGGATTCATATGTGTGGACTGATGATGAGGTGGAACTACTGCTTAAGGTTTCACTTGAATACAAAGTGTTCTCCTGAGTCTGACCCTAAACCTGCATCTCAACTCACAGACAATAAAGTGATTCAGATTCTGATCCATTCCAGGAAACTGTTTCCTTGTGAATGACACAAAATTCCACAAAGATGCAGCAGTTCTCTTTAACATGTGAATGAACATGACTTGGGTCTAACACTGGGCTCCAGTCTGCTCCATCATGTAGGACTTAAATTCAGCTGTTGAGATTGAATTGTTCATGAAACTGAATTGTTGAATGTTTTCCATGCAGTAACTTCCTGTGTGATGATGTGGTGATATCTCTGTGTTGTGTGTAGATGCTGAAGGATTTGACTTTGGATTGTAAAATATGTTATTAAAGCCTGAAGTAACTTGTAGCTGAGTGGATAAAAGGATGTGATCAGTCACGGTTATTGTTATGGAACTTCTACATCTGAATATGAATGATTCAGCTTCCAAACTGCTGGAAATGTGGGACGGGTTCTAACTCTTCACCACAACTGATTTATCCTGGACAAGAGGTCTGAGGTGAGACTCCTGTCATACTCCAGACCTGGTGAGTTTCTTATAATTAATGCTGAAAGACAGAACAGAATCAAATAAACATCAGCATAAACACACACACAGAAAATATTATACAGTGAATATTAATCAATACCATACAATCCAGTAGAGTAAAGAGACAGTAAGTCAGTAACTCACTGTAGTGTCTCCAGTGTACAGAGTGGATCCTTCTGTAGATCAGAGAGCAGCTTCACTCCTGATTCTCCTGGATTATTATTGTTCAGATTCAGTTCTCTCAGGTGTGATGAGGAGTTTGATCTCAGAGCTGAAGCCAGAGTAAGTGTTCTAAATGTTTGGTAAGGCTGCTTTAAGCCAATGTAGAAATACCATACAGATAAACTGAATTGAATTAAACATATTTCTATATGATATGTAAGCCTTTTTGGGAATGAGCTCTTTCAGATGTGTACTGTGGAGTGGAATCTGGATTGGGGCATTCTGTAGTTTCTTACAGTCCCCCCTTTGATGCTATTTGGCCTGAAAGCATCACATCACTTCCTTTACACAGATTACACCTCCCATCTCGGGTAGGTGCCCAGTGGCGGTGAAGCCCTGCAGTAGGTTGTCCTCCTTCGGCCCTCAGAGAATCTTACCCGTCATCGAGACATCACCTCATGCACACTGGTTATGGCTCCATTCCCCTAGGCAAACTTATCACAATGTTTCTCTTTAAAATTTGGTTCTATGTACAAATATTTCCTGGGTTTGGAGTAGAGGCACGCAGGAACCATCACAGCCAACGGGAACGTCCTACATTAATTATTGGAGTATCTGCCATCTGACGTCTCAATATGGAACACATACAGCATAACATCACGCATTGGCAAATGATGAGAAAAATGCATACACAAACGGCAATTTTGAAAGTTACATCGAAATCAAGTCAGAGTAAGCAATAACTACATCACCATTATGCATTTTTTAGTCAAAACTTTGTCCTTTTCCACAAGACCTTGTTGCACCTTGACAATGTGGTTATTTTTCCTCTGCATTAATGACATTAACAGTGTCCAGTTCTGGTTATTCAAAATCAAATTCTGGGATGTCTTTCACAAAACCTAGCTGTTCCTCTGGATTCAATGACATTGTCTGTAAAGTGACATTTAAAGTAATAATTTCCTATGGATCAATCAGTCTCTGGGATTATGCAAGAGGTATCATTGATAGGAGAGGGCAGATGCAATGGTGTGAACATCCTGGACGGTTCCCTTTTCTTCACTTAGTCCCTCTTGCTGATAGGCATCTGTTTGCAGAACCTGTTGTCCAACAAATCCTAGCAACTTCCATCTAGAAGAGCCACCCTCTATGCAATCCCCTGGATGGCCTTCCAGCGTCTGCTCTGTGGATGAGCTGGTAGCTACGGCTCCATGGTATTTCAAGAATGCTGTTGTCAGTAGCTCCTTGTACTGGAACATGGACCCACTGGAGGTTGTTGATCAGCACCCCTGGATATGGTCTCGTCATTATGCCAGAAGGGTTAGGAGTGGGGTCTGCCATCCTAGTCCATCACCACATCTTCACTTCTTTTTTTTGTTAGGAAATCTGAAAAACACTAGTAAACATAATGAATGTATCCCCCCCCCCCCCCCCCTTTTTACACAAAAGACAGAAAACATTACAAACACTTATAATATACATTTGACTATTTACATGGCCCTTCAGATATATGCTTACATGCTATCAGATTTTTATGTATTTTAATTGATCATTGTGGAACCATCTCTTAACAGGTTGTTGGTATTTAGTTTTGTGGCAGAGCTTGTAAACTAAATCTCTGCATGGTCTCGCCCAGTTAGCGGACCATGTGCCCTCAAGTTGGTAGTTCTTTACCATTACCTCATCACTAGTTTCAAATTTGTGAGGATGCTCTTCCTGAACAAAAGACATCTTGTTTGTCTGACTATGCCAGATTTGCTGAGTGGCTTGACGATAAATAACAGGCAAGCAGTTACACAGATTCTTGAGCTCCTTACTCAATCTGTTTACAGTGGCCTGTAACTGATTTAAATCCATTTTTGGGATTGTTCTCTTAAGAGAAAATTTGCATTCTCTGGAAATATGTCCTTCCTTGCCACACAAATAACACACTGGGAGGTTATCAGGGTTATAAGGGAGTGGTCTTTCCTTTTTATCTCCTGTAGCATGGCCCTTGTTTCTACAGGAAGCCTTGCAGCCTCTATTCCTATAGAAATTTTTAACACCTACAGCTGACACAGGATTGGATCTCTTTAAGTTAGCATTGCTGTTGTAAAACTGTGTCATTTTAGAAATTATGTCATCATATTCAGAGAGATGGGTCACAAACATTGTTACAGCAGAACGAGTGAGTGGATCGCATTTGTTAATCAAAGCAGATTTAAAACTGACATCATTCTGAGTAATGTTAGGATTACCACTGAAAGTTTTGAATACCTCCAACAATCGCTCTGAAAATGCCATTGGGTGCTCACCTTTCTTCATGTGTACATCAGATATTTTATCCCAATTAACTGACATCACACCTAGGACTTCAAGTAGTGCCTGTTTCCTTTCTAACTTATTGGCAGTTCTGGTCTTCACTTTCTGATTTAAGGCTCCAGACAGAGTCTCGGGCAAACACATAGTTAACACTATGCATGCATCACCATCTGTAAATTTGTAAATGTCAGCATATTGCTCCAAGTTTTTTAGGAAATCTAAAGGATCTTGTTGGGCAGGATCAAATTTCCCAATATTACTGAGCACAGCATCTAGCTCACTGGGATTAAATCCTCTGACCATTGTAGAGGTCATTGGTTCATCCCCTCCTTCACTAGCACGCACAGTTACAGAAGAGTGAATTGGTGCCATGGGAAATCTAACTGTACAGTCAGAGTACTGACTACTGACTGACCGAGAATCTCTTTCTGAATTCTTACTGTCTTCATGCAAACCTGTCATTTCTGGAGCTCGGTTACACAACATACCACCTATAGATACCTTATTGGTATTTTGCACATTTGTGCCATTTTTTTTTCAGAAATTGACAAGCAGCCTTTGCTTCCTCCAAATCATTGGTCAGTGTTTCCACAGATGATATCAGCATGCTATTGTTAGTTCTAAAAAGTGCAATCTCATTCAGAATTCTGACCTTTTCTTCTTTCCAGATCGTTTCAGTAGTCTGGAAATTTCTTTTACAGATTAGCCCGTCGTCAAGTTTAGATTGAAGTCGCTCATTTTCAGACTTTAACGCGTCTAGAGTCTTCCTAGTCACTTTATATGAGGCAAGAACTGCTTGTAGTGCATTGG
>JAUCMX010000023.1:20212702-20246121 GCA_033459395.1 Hemibagrus guttatus | reverse complement strand
ACACACACACGCACGCACGCATACACAGTTTTGTGTATTTAAGCGTCGCGTCATTTAGACCACTAACCCTCTGTGTGTGTGTGTGTGTGTGTGTGTGTGTGTGTGTGTGTGTGTGTGTGTGTGTGTGTGTGTTATAACAGGTATAAGGGTGTGTTTTCCGTGTTTATAGAAGTTTTGTGCACAAAAGGCCGCGCGAGACTCACCTGAGACTTCAACCGGAAGCAGGAAATAGCGAAGTTAAAATAAAACTCCGAACGGTTTCCTGAGTAATGAAGCTCCGTTCACCTTCACACACTCACACACTCACACACGTAGACGATCAACAAGCACAAAGCGCACACAACAAACGTGACACACAAAGTCCAGTGTAAAACGCTCTCAGTTTCCGTCTCCGGCCCGAAACTCAGGTACAGCGATGACGTCAGCGACCCGCGCGTCACACCTTTACCGAGCACGCGCAAGCATCACCGCCCCCTCCACGACCAAACACAAATTCTCTCTCGCGCACACACACGCACACATTTTTTTTATATGTTTATTGCAAGTATACACAATTATAATAATATCATAATAATATAATAATATAATATACACAATTAACTTCAACCCTACATTATAACATCATAACAATATAACATTCATTCATTCATTGTGTACCGCTTATCCGATCTACACTCGGGTCACGGGGAGCCTGTGCCTATCTCAGGCGTCATCGGGCATCAAGGCAGGATACACCCTGGACGGAGTGCCAACCCATCACAGGGCACACACACACACTCTCATTCACTCACACAATCACACGCTACGGACAATTTAGAGATGCCAATCAACCTACAATGCATGTCTTTGGACTGGGGGAGGAAACCGGAGTACCCGGAGGAAACCCCCGAGGCACGGGGAGAACATGCAAACTCCACACACACATGGCGGAGGCGGGAATCGAACAATATTACATTATAACAATATAACATATATATTGTTATATTGTTATAGTGTTATATTGTTATAGTGTTATAATGTTAATGTTATAATGCTATATTCTTATAATGTTATACTGTTATATTGTTATATTGTTATAATATGATATTGGTATTATGTTATAATGTTATATTGTTATAGTGTTATAATGTTATATTGTTATAATGTTATACTGTTATACTGTTATATTGTTATAATGTTGTAATGTTATAATGTTATATTGTTATAATGTTATACTGTTATACTGTTATATTGTTATAATGTTGTAATGTTATAATGTTATACTGTTATATTGTTATATTGTTATAATATGATATTGGTATTATGTTATAATGTTATATTGTTATAGTGTTATAATGTTATATTGTTATAATGTTGTAATGTTATAATGTTATATTGTTATAATATTATATTGTTATAGTGTTATAATGTTATAATGTTATACTTATATATTGTTATAATGTTATAATATTATATTGTTATAGTGTTATACTGTTATCATGTTATATTGTTGTATTGTTATAATGTTGTACTGTTATAATGTTATAATGTTATATTGTTATAATGTTATACTGTTATATTGTTATATTGTTATAATGTTGTAATGTTATACTGTTATATTGTTATAATGTTGTAATGTTATAATGTTATATTGTTATAATATTATATTGTTATAGTGTTATAATGTTATATTGTTATAATATTATATTGTTATACTGTTATATTGTTATATTGTTATAATATGATATTGGTATTATGTTATAATGTTATATTGTTATAGTGTTATAATGTTATATTGTTATAATGTTATACTGTTATACTGTTATATTGTTATAATGTTGTAATGTTATAATGTTATATTGTTATAATATTATATTGTTATAGTGTTATAATGTTATAATGTTATACTTATATATTGTTATAATGTTATAATATTATATTGTTATAGTGTTATACTGTTATCATGTTATATTGTTGTATTGTTATAATGTTGTACTGTTATAATGTTATAATGTTATAATGTTGTAATGTTATAATGTTATATTGTTATAATGTTATAATGTTATACTTATATAATGTTATAATGTTATATTGTTATAGTGTTATAATGTTATATTGTTATAATGTTATAATGTTATACTTATATAATGTTATAATGTTATATTGTTATAGTGTTATAATGTTATATTGTTATATTGTTATAATGTTGTAATTTATAATGTTATATAGTTATAATATTATATTGTTATAGTGTTATAATGTTATATTGTTATATTGTTATAATGTTGTAATGTTATAATGTTATATAGTTATAATATTATATTGTTATAGTGTTATAATGTTATATTGTTATAACGTTATAATATGATATTGATATTATGTTATAATGTTATAATGTTATACTTATATATTGTTATAATGTAATATTGTTATATTGTTATAATGTTGTAATGTTATAATGTTATATTGTTATAATGTAATATTGTTATATTGTTATAATGTTATAATGTTATATTGTTATATTGTTATAATGTTATAATGTTATATTGTTATAGTGTTATAATGTTATATTGTTATAATGTTATAATGTTATACTTATATATTGTTATAATGTTATAATGTTATATTGTTATAATGTAATATTGTTATATTGTTATAATGTTGTAATGTTATAATGTTATATTGTTATAATGTTATATTGTTATAATGTAATATTGTTATATTGTTATAATGTTATAATGTTATATTGTTATAGTGTTATAATGTTATATTGTTATAATGTAATATTGTTATATTGTTATAATGTTGTAATGTTATAATGTTATATTGTTATAATGTTATATTGTTATAATGTTATAATGTTATATTGTTATAGTGTTATAATGTTATATTGTTATAATGTAATATTGTTATATTGTTATAATGTTGTAATGTTATAATGTTATATTGTTATAATGTTATATTGTTATAATGTTATAATGTTATATTGTTATAATGTTGTAATGTTATAATGTTATAGTGTTATAATGTTATATTGTTATAATGTTATAATGTTATATTGTTATAGTGTTATAATGTTATATTGTTATAATGTAATATTGTTATATTGTTATAATGTTGTAATGTTATAATGTTATATTGTTATAATGTTATAATGTTATATTGTTATAGTGTTATAATGTTATATTGTTATATTGTTATAATGTTATAATGTTATATTGTTATAGTGTTATAATGTTATATTGTTATAATGTTATAATGTTATACTTATATAAGTTATAATGTTATACTTATATAATGTTATATTGTTATAGTGTTATAATGTTATATTGTTATAATGTTATACTGTTATATTGTTATATTGTTATAATGTTGTAATGTTATAATGTTATATAGTTATAATATTATATTGTTATAGTGTTATAATGTTATATTGTTATAATGTTATACTGTTATATTGTTATATTGTTATAATGTTGTAATGTTATAATGTTATATTGTTATAATATTATATTGTTATAGTGTTATAATGTTATAATGTTATACTTATATATTGTTATAATGTTATAATGTAATATTGTTATATTGTTATAATGTTGTAATGTTATATTGTTATAATGTTATAATGTTATAATATGATATTGGTATTATGTTATAATGTTATATTGTTATAATGTAATATTGTTATATTGTTATAATGTTGTAATGTTATAATGTTATATTGTTATAATGTAATATTGTTATATTGTTATAATGTTATAATGTTATATTGTTATATTGTTATAATGTTATAATGTTATAATGTTATACTTATATATTGTTATAATGTTATAATATTATATTGTTATAGTGTTATACTGTTATCATGTTATATTGTTGTATTGTTATAATGTTGTACTGTTATAATGTTATAATGTTATATTGTTATAATGTTATACTGTTATATTGTTATATTGTTATAATGTTGTAATGTTATACTGTTATATTGTTATAATGTTGTAATGTTATAATGTTATATTGTTATAATATTATATTGTTATAGTGTTATAATGTTATATTGTTATAATATTATATTGTTATACTGTTATATTGTTATATTGTTATAATATGATATTGGTATTATGTTATAATGTTATATTGTTATAGTGTTATAATGTTATATTGTTATAATGTTATCTGTTATACTGTTATATTGTTATAATGTTGTAATGTTATAATGTTATATTGTTATAATATTATATTGTTATAGTGTTATAATGTTATAATGTTATACTTATATATTGTTATAATGTTATAATATTATATTGTTATAGTGTTATACTGTTATCATGTTATATTGTTGTATTGTTATAATGTTGTACTGTTATAATGTTATAATGTTATAATGTTGTAATGTTATAATGTTATATTGTTATAATGTTATAATGTTATACTTATATAATGTTATAATGTTATATTGTTATAGTGTTATAATGTTATATTGTTATATTGTTATAATGTTGTAATGTTATAATGTTATATAGTTATAATATTATATTGTTATAGTGTTATAATGTTATATTGTTATATTGTTATAATGTTGTAATGTTATAATGTTATATAGTTATAATATTATATTGTTATAGTGTTATAATGTTATATTGTTATAACGTTATAATATGATATTGATATTATGTTATAATGTTATAATGTTATACTTATATATTGTTATAATGTAATATTGTTATATTGTTATAATGTTGTAATGTTATAATGTTATATTGTTATAATGTAATATTGTTATATTGTTATAATGTTATAATGTTATATTGTTATATTGTTATAATGTTATAATGTTATATTGTTAAGTGTTATAATGTTATATTGTTATAATGTTATAATGTTATACTTATATATTGTTATAATGTTATAATGTTATATTGTTATAATGTAATATTGTTATATTGTTATAATGTTGTAATGTTATAATGTTATATTGTTATAATGTTATATTGTTATAATGTAATATTGTTATATTGTTATAATGTTATAATGTTATATTGTTATAGTGTTATAATGTTATATTGTTATAATGTAATATTGTTATATTGTTATAATGTTGTAATGTTATAATGTTATATTGTTATAATGTTATATTGTTATAATGTTATAATGTTATATTGTTATAGTGTTATAATGTTATATTGTTATAATGTAATATTGTTATATTGTTATAATGTTGTAATGTTATAATGTTATATTGTTATAATGTTATATTGTTATAATGTTATAATGTTATATTGTTATAATGTTGTAATGTTATAATGTTATAGTGTTATAATGTTATATTGTTATAATGTTATAATGTTATATTGTTATAGTGTTATAATGTTATATTGTTATAATGTAATATTGTTATATTGTTATAATTTTTAATTTTAAATGTTATATTGTTAAATGTTATAATGTTATATTGTTATAGTGTTATAATGTTATATTGTTATATTGTTATAATGTTATAATGTTATATTGTTATAGTGTTATAATGTTATATTGTTATAATGTTATAATTTTAAACTTATAAATGTTATAATGTTATACTTATATAATGTTATATTGTTATAGTGTTATAATGTTATATTGTTATAATGTTATACTGTTATATTGTTATATTGTTATAATGTTGTAATGTTATAATGTTATATAGTTATAATATTATATTGTTATAGTGTTATAATGTTATATTGTTATAATGTTATACTGTTATATTGTTATATTGTTATAATGTTGTAATGTTATAATGTTATATTGTTATAATATTATATTGTTATAGTGTTATAATGTTATAATGTTATACTTATATATTGTTATAATGTTATAATGTAATATTGTTATATTGTTATAATGTTGTAATGTTATATTGTTATAATGTTATAATGTTATAATATGATATTGGTATTATGTTATAATGTTATATTGTTATAATGTAATATTGTTATAGTGTTATAATGTTATATTGTTATAATGTAATATTGTTATAGTGTTATAATGTTATATTGTTATAATGTAATATTTTTATAGTGTTATAATGTTATATTGTTATAATGTTATACTGTTATATTGTTATATTGTTATAATGTTGTAATGTTATAATGTTATATTGTTATAATATTATATTGTTATAGTGTTATAATGTTATATTGTTAAATTGTTATAATGTTATAATGTTATATTGTTATAATGTTATAATATGATATTGGTATTATGTTATAATGTTATATTGTTATAATGTTATAATGTTATACTTATATATTTTATAATGTTATAATGTTATATTGTTATAATGTTATAATATGATATTGGTATTATGTTATAATGTTATAATGTTATAATATGATATTGGTATTATGTTATAATGTTATATTGTTATAATGTTATAATGTTATACTTATATATTGTTATAATGTTATAATGTTATATTGTTATAATGTTATAATGTTATAATATGATATTGGTATTATGTTATAATTTATATTGTTATAATGTAATATTGTTATAGTGTTATAATGTTATATTGTTATAGTGTTATAATGTTATATTGTTATAATGTTATACTGTTATATTGTTATATTGTTATAATGTTATATTGTTATAGTGTTATAATGTTATATTGTTATAATGTTGTAATGTTATAATGTTATATTGTTATAATATTATATTGTTATAGTGTTATACTGTTATATTGTTATAATGTTATACTGTTATATTGTTATAATGTAATATTGTTATATTGTTATAATGTTGTAATGTTATATTGTTATAATGTTATAATGTTATATTGTTATAGTGTTATAATGTTATATTGTTAAAATGTTATATTGTTATATTGTTATATTGTTATAATGTTATAATAGCTCTGACATAGCTCTGACTCCTGTCTCTTCCTCAGTGACACTGTCTCTAAACCATACAGCATGGCCGGTCTCACCACTGTCCTGTACACCTTCCCCTTGATTCTCGCTGATATTTTCCTCTCACACAGAACTCCCCACACCTTTCTCCACCCATTCCAACCTGCCTGCACTCGCTTCTTTACCTCTTTCCCACACTCTCCATTACCCTGGACTGTTGACCCCAAGTACTTAAACTCCTGTACCTTCTTCACCTCTTCACCCTGTAACCTTACTGTTCCACTTCCCTCCCTTTCATTCACACACATGTACTCAGTCTTACTACCACTGACTTTCATTCCTCTTCTCTCCAGTGCAAACCTCCACCTCTCCAGGTTTTCCTCCACCTGCTCCCTGCTCTCACTACAGATCACAATGTCATCTGCAAACATCATTGTCCAAGGAGACTCCTGTCTGACCTCCTCTGACAACTGGTCCATCACTATAGCAAACAGGAAGGGGCTCAGAGCCGATCCCTGATGCAGTCCCACCTCCACATTGAACTTCTCTGTCTGACCTACAGCACACCTCACCACTGTCCTGCTCCTCTCATACATGTCCTGCACCACTCGGACATACTTCTCTGCTACTCCTGACTTCCTCATACAGTACACAGCTCTTCTCTTGGCACCCTGTCATACGCTTTCTCCAAGTCTACAAACACACAGTGCAACTCCCTCTGACCATCCCTATACGTCTCCATCAAAATCCTCAGAGCAAAAATTGCATCCGTTGTGCTCTTTCTGGGCATGAAGCCATACTGCTGCTCACAAATTTCCACTACCTTCCTTAACCTAGCTTCCACTACTCTTTCCCATAGCTTCATTGTATGGCTCATCAAATTTATCCCCCTATAGTTGCTGCAACTCTGCACATCACCCTTATTCTTAAAGATCGGCACTAACACACTTCTTCTCCATTCCTCAGGCATCCTCTCACTCTCTAAAACCCTGTTGAACAAACTAGTTAAAAATTCCACAGCTGCCTCTCCCAGACACTTCCAGACCTCCACCGGGATGTCATCAGGACCAACTGCCTTTCCACTTTTCATCCTCTTCAAAGCCTTCCTGACTTCATCCTTTCTAATCTTATCTACTTTCTGTTCCACAGAGTTCACCCCTTCTACTCTTTTTTCCCTCTCATTTTCCTCATTCATCAGCTCCTCAAAGTACTCCTTCCATCTCCTCTGTACACTCTCCTCACTTGTGAGCACCCTTCCATCTCTATCCTTAATAACTCTAACTTGCTGCACATCCTTCCCATCTCGATCCCTCTGCCTAGCTAACCTGTACAAGTCCTTCTCTCCTTCTCTAGTGTCTAACCTAGTGTACAACTCGTCATATGCCTTCTGCTTGGCCTTAGACACCTCCCTCTTCACTCTGCGCTGTAACTCCTTGTATTCCTGTCTATTCTCTTCAGTCCTGTCCATGTCCCACTTCTTCTTGGCTAACCTCTTCCTCTGGATACTATCCTGAACTTCCTCATTCCACCACCAAGTCTCCTTATCTTCTTTCCTCTTTCCAGATGACACACCCAGCACCTTTCTCCCTGTCTCCCTGATCACTTCTGCTGTAGTTTCCCAGTCACCTGGCAGCACTACCTGACCACCCAGAGCCTGCCTCAACTTCTGTCTAAATTCCTCACAACATTCCTCCTTTTTCAGCTTCCACCACTTGGTTTTCTTCTCTATCTCTATCTTTGACCTCTTCTTCTTACAGACCATCAAAGTCATCCTACACACCACCATCCTATGCTGTCTGGCTACACTCTCTCCCACTACCACTTTACAGTCACTAATCTTTTTCAGATTGCCTCTTCTACATAGGATGTAGTCTACCTGTGTTCTCCTACCTCCACTCTTGTAAGTCACTCTATGCTCCTCCCTCTTCTGAAAATAAGTGTTAACCACAGCCATGTCCATCCTCTTAGCAAAGTCCACTACCATCTGTCCTTCTAGGTTCCTTTCCTTAACTCCAAACTTGCCCATCACCTCCTCATCACCTGTGTTCCCCTCACCAACATGTCCATTAAAATCCGCTCCTATCACCACTCTCTCACCCGTGGGAATACTCTCCATCACCTCATCTAATTCACTCCAGAATCTCTCTTTCTCCTCTAACTCACAACCTACCTGTGGGGCATAACCACTAACAACATTCAACATCACCCCTTCAATCTCTAACTTCAGACTCATCACTCTGTCTGACACTCTCTTCACCTCCAGGACATTCCTCACAAACTCCTCCTTCAGGACCACACCTACCCCATTTCTCTTACTATCCACACCATAATAAAACCGCTTGAATCCTGCTCCTATACTACGAGCCTTGCTACCCTTCCACCTGGTCTCCTGTACACACAGTATATCCACCTTCCTTCTCTCCATCATATCAGCCAGCTCTCTACCTTTCCCTGTCATAGAACCAACATTCAGAGTTCCTATTCTCAGTCCTACACTCTTACCTTTCCTCTTCTCTCTCTATCTGTGCACTCTCCTCCCTCCTCTACTTCTTCCACCAACAGAAGCCCAATTTCCACCGGCGCCCTGTAGGTCAACGGCGCCGATGGCGGTCGTTGTTAACCCGGGCCTCGACCGATCCGGTATGAAATTCGTACTGACGATTCGCATGGTTAAATTTGGCAATGTTTTACGCCGGATGCCCTTCCTGACGCAACCCTCTCTATTTATCTGGGCTTGGGACCGGCACAGAAGTCACTGGACTGTGACCCCCATGGCTAGATTAAGGAGTTTTTCCACTTAATCGTTCAAAAAGGAAATGGCCTGATCAGTGTTTCTTACAGTTGTCTCCATAGATGTAACCTTTTTAAAAATTTCACATTTGGCAGAAAGAGTCTGAATGGCAGCCATAACCTTGGTGAGGTCGCATTCAGGAGATGTAGCGTTAGTCTTTCCTCTTTTTGGCGCTGGGCTATTATCTGGGGTACACGGTAATGGAGTTGCCAATGATTTCTCTAGGTCACCAGTATCAACTGAGCCACTGGTCAAGTCTGCCAGCATTGCACCATCAGTACCTGGGACGAATAGCTGGGACAGCATGATATTCTCACTTTTCCCCATGCTCGCTTCAGAGTGATGTTTCGCTTTGCGTTTGCCCATATAACCGAGTTTTCAAACTAAGTTAATATTAGTCCATAACATTTTTTTGACATGATATGAAAAGAAAAAGTAGTTTTCCTTAGCTTATTGCATGCAAATCTCGATGAGGTCTGAGGATTAAGAACATAGCACATCTGCTTGGACTGGGGGCGTCATCGGCGTAGAACTCCAGGAGGTGTTCCTTGGGGGGCTCTGTCACGACTCGCGCGAGAGGGAGCCCTCGCCCATGTTTTGAGTCCACTTCCGGGTCACCGGGGGATTTAAATACATGGACCAGCACCATCTTGGTCCTCGGTAAACAAGTCCCGCACACACACATACACACACATCATGATCAAACTATTACTATTTCCTATAAATAGTATATTACTATTCATATACTATTTCTTAATTTACAGTTTGTGGGTGAGGCCACGCCCCACAAAACCGCGCATGCTCTGTCTGTCTCTCTCTCAGCTGTTAAAGCTGTTTCATTTGATAGAGAGTAGAATTAGTCAAATGTGTTCCGGGTAGTTTAAAACCCACTCACTCACTGTCTCTCTCTCTCTCTCTCTCTCTCTCTCTCTCTCTCACACTCTGTGTGTGTGTGTGTGAGTGTGTGTGTGTGTGTGTGTGTGTGTGTGTATGTGTGTGTGTGTGTGAGAGAGAGAGAGAGAGAGAGAGAGAGAGGTTTCCAGCAGGTGGCAGTCCAGACCTGCCTTTGTTCAGCATTATTTTATTTTCATTCATTCATTCATTGTGTACCGCTTATCCGATCTATTCACGGGTCACGGGGAGCCTGTGCCTATCTCAGGCGTCATTGGGCATCAAGGCAGGATACACCCTGGACAGAGTGCCAACCCATCGCAGGTCACACACACACACACACACACACACACACACACACACACACAACAAGGACAATTTAGAGGTGCCAATCAACCTACAATGCATGTCTTCGGACTGGGGGAGGAAACCAGAGTACCCAGAGGAAACCCCTGAGGCACGGGGAGAACATGCAAACTCCACACACACATGGTGAACCACCCAATCAAACCCCCAACCCTGGAGGTGTGAGGCACTTGTGCTAACCACCAAGCCACCGTGCCCCCATTATTTTTTATTTTATTTTATTTTATTTTATTTCATTTCAATTTATTTTATTTTTATTATTATAAGAAAATAGTTCTTTGTGATGTGTGGAGCTGTCAGATGTTTTAGGGAAAAAAAAGTATTGACCAAATCAGAGTTTTTCTGTGTACTTCTAATGAGTTTGTAGAGATGAGTGGG
The DNA here is from genome assembly GCA_033459395.1 of Hemibagrus guttatus. Taxonomy (NCBI): domain Eukaryota; kingdom Metazoa; phylum Chordata; class Actinopteri; order Siluriformes; family Bagridae; genus Hemibagrus; species Hemibagrus guttatus. The sequence goes on along the minus strand of JAUCMX010000023.1, from coordinate 20,234,826 downwards.
TAGAGATGTGTGTGTAGAGGTGTGTGTAGAGGTGTGTTTAGAGGTGAGTGTGTAGAGAAGTGTGTGCAGAGATGTCTGTGTAGAGATGAGTGTGTAGAGGTGAGAGTGTAGAGGTGAGAGTGTAGAGGTGAGTGTGTAGAGGTGAGACTGTACAGCTGAGTGTGTATAGATGAGTGTGTAGAAATGTGTGTGTAGAGGTGAGAGTGTAGAGGTGAGTGTGTAGAGGTGAGTGTGTAGAGATGAGTGTGTAGAGATGTGTGTGTAGAGATGAGAGTGTAGAGCTGAGTGTGTAGAGATGAGTGTGCAGAGGTGAGTGTGTAGAGATGAGTCTGTAGAGATGTGTGTGCAGAGGTGAGTGTGTAGAGGTGAGAGTGTAGAGGTGAGTGTCTAGAGTTGAGTGTGTAGAAGTGAGACTGTACAGCTGAGTGTGTATAGATGAGTGTGTAGGAATGTGTGTGTAGAGGTGAGAGTGTAGAGGTGAGTGTGTAGAGATGGGTGTGTAGAGATGTGTGTTTAGAGGTGAGAGCGTACAGATGAGTGTGTAGAGATGAGAGTGTAGAGCTGAGTGCGTAGAGATGAGTGTGCAGAGGTGAGTGTGTAGAGATGAGTCTGTAGAGATGTGTGTGTAGAGGTGAGAGTGTAGAGGTGAGTGTATAGAGATGTGTGTGTAGAAATGTGTGTAGAGATGAATGTGTAGAGGTGTGTGTAGAGGTGAACGTAGAGATGTGTGTGTAGAGGTGAGTGTGTATAGATGTGTGTGTAGAGGTGAGAGTGTAGAGATGTGTGTGTAGAGATGTGTGTAGAGATGAGTGTGTAGAGATATGTGTAGAGATGAATGTGTAGAGGTGTGTGTAGAGATGTGTGTAGAGATGAGTTTGTAGAGATGTGTGTAGAGATGAATGTAGAAATGAATGTGTATAGAGATGAGTGTGCAGAGGTGAGATTGTAGAGATGTCTGTAGAGATGTGTGTAGAGATATGTGTGTAGAGACGAGTGTGAAGAGGTGAGAGTGTAGAGGTGTGTGTGTCGAGATGACTGTGTAGAGGTGAGAGTGTAGAGATGTGTGTGTGGAGGTGAGAGCGTAGAGATGATTGTGTAGAGTTGAGTGTAGAGATGTGTTTGTAGAGATGAGTGTGTAGAGATAAGTTTAGAGATGAGTGTGTAGAGATCTGTGTAGAGATGTGCGTGTAGGGGTGAGTGTGTAGTGATGTGTGTGTAGAGTTGAGTGTGTAGAGAAGTGTGTAGAGATGTGTGTGTGTAGGGGTGACTGAAGAGATGTGTGTAGAGGTGTGTGTGTAGAGATGAGAGTGTAGAGATGAGTGTGTAGAGATGAGAGTGTAGAGATGAGTATGTAAAGATGTGTGTAAAGATATGCGTGTAGAGATGTGTGTGTAGAGGTGAGACTGTAGAGATGTGTGTATAGAGATGAGTGTGTAGAGATGTGTGTAGAGAAGTGTGTGTAGAGATGAATGTGTAGAGGTGAGTATAGACATGTGTATGTCAAGATGAGTGTATAGATGAATGTGTATAGATGTGTGTGTAGAGGTGAGAGTGTAGAGATGTGTGTGTAGAGGTGAGTGTGTAGAGATGTGTGTGCAGAGTTGAGTGTGTAGAGGTGAGTCTGGAGATGTGTGTGTAGAGATGAGAGTAGAGGTGAGTGTAGAGATCTGTGTGTAGAGGAGAGTGTGTAGAGATGTTTTTGTAGAGGTGAGAGTGTAGAGATGAGTATGTAGAGGTGAGTGTAGAGATGTGTGTGTGTAGGAGTGAGTGTAGAGGTGAGTGTGTAGAGGTGAGTCTGGAGATGTGTGTAGAGATGAGTGTAGAGATCTGTCTGTAGAGGTGAGTGTGTAGAGATGAGTGTGTAGAGCAGAGTGTAGAGATGTGTGTGTAGAGGTGAAAGTGTAGAGATGTGTGTGTAGAGGTGAGAGTGTAGAGATGTGTGTGTAGAGATGTGTGTGTAGAGATGTGTGTGTAGAGATGAGTGTAGAGATGTGTGTTTAGAGATGTGTATCTAGAGATGTGAGTGGAGTGATGAGAGTGTAGAAATGATTGTGTTGAAATGAGTGTGTAGAGGTGAGTGTCTAAATTTGAGTGTGTAGAGGTGACAGTGTAGAGATGTGTGTTGATGTGAGAGTGTGGAGATGAGAGTGTAGAGAAGAGTGTGTAGAGGTAAGTGTGTAGAGATGAGTGTGTAGACGTGAGTGTATAGTTGTGTGTGTAAGGGTGAGTGTGTAGAGATGTGTGTGTAGAGTTAAGTGTGTAGACATGTGTGTAGAGGTTAATGTAGAGATGTGTGTAAGGGTGAGTGTGTAGAGATGTGTGTGTAAAGGTGAGTGTGTAGAGGTGACTGTGGAGATGTGTGTGTAGAGATGTGTGTGTAGAGGTGATTGTAGAGATGTGTGTAGAGGTGAGTGTGTAGAGATGTGTATGTAGAGATGTGTGTAGAGATGAATGTGTAGAGGGGAGTGTGTAGAGATGCGTGTGGAGATGTGTGTGTAGAGTTGAGTGTGTAGAGGTGAGAGTGTAGAGATGTGTGTAGAGGTGAGTGTAGAGATGTGTGTGTAAAGATGTGCGTGTAGGGATGTGTTTGTATAGATCACTGTGTAGAGATGAGTGTGTAGAGGTGAGAGTGCAGAGATGAGGGTGTAGAGATGAGTGTGTAGAGATGTGTGTAGAGATGAGTGTGTAGAGATGTGCATGTATAGATGACTGTGTAGAGATGAGTGTGTAGAGGTGAGAGTGTAGAGATGAGTGTGTAAAGATGTGTGTGTAAAGATGTGCATGTAGAGATGTGTTTGTATAGATCACTGTGTAGAGGTGAGAGTGTAGAGATGAGTGTGTAGAGATGAGTGTGTAGAGATGTGTGTAGAGATGAGTGTGTAGAGATGTGCATGTATAGATGACTGTGTAGAGATGAGTGTGTAGAGGTGAGAGTGTAGAGATGAGTGTGTAAAGATGTGTGTGTAAAGATGTGCATGTAGAGATGTGTGTGTAGAGGTGAGTGTAGAGATGTGTGTATAGAGATGTGTGTGTAGAGATGTGTGTAGAGATGTGTGTGTAGAGATGAATGTGTAGAGGTGAGTATAGAGATGTGTGTGTCGAGATGAGTGTAAAGATGAATGTGTATAGATGTGTGTGTAAGAGATGAGTGTGCAGAGATGAGTGTGTAGAGGTGAGAGTGTAGAGATGAGTGTGTAGAGATGTGTGTGTAGAGATGAGTGTGTAGAGGTGAGAGTGTAGAGATGAGAGTGTAGGGGGAGAGTGTAGAGATGTGTGTGTAGAGATGAGTGTGTTGAGGTGAGAGTGTAGAGATGTGTGTGTAGAGATGAGTGTGTTGAGGTGAGAGTGTAGAGATGTGTGTGTAGAGATGAGTGTGTTGAGGTGAGAGTCTAGAGATGTGTGTGTAGAGATGAGTGTGTTGAGGTGAGAGTGTAGAGATGTGTGTAGAGGTGAGTCTAGAGATGTCTGTGTAAAGGTGAGTGTGTAGAGGTGAGTGTGGAGATGTGTGTGTAGAGATGAGTGTAGAGGTGAGTGTAGACATCTGTGTGTAGAGGTGAGAGTGTAGAGATGACTGCATAGAGGTGAGTGTGGAGATGTGTGTGTAGAGGTGAGAGTATACACATGAGTGTTTAGAGATGAGTGTAGAGATGTTTGTGTAGAGATGAGTGTGTAGAGTTGAGTGTGTAGAGGTGAGAGTGTAGAGAGGTGTGTACAGATGAGTATGTAGAGGTGAGTGTGTAGAGATGTGTGTATAGAGATGAGTGTAGAGATGTGTGTTTAGAGATGTGTGTTTAGAGATGTGTGTGTAGAGATGTGTGTGGAGTGATGAGAGTGTAGAAATGAGTGTGTAAAGGTAAGTGTATAGACGTGAGTGTAGAGTTGTGTGTGTAGGGGTAAGTGTGTAGAGATGTGTGTGTAGAGATGAGTGTGTAGAGATTTGTGTAGAGGTGAGTGTAGAGATGTGTATGTGGAGGTGAGAGTGTAGAGATGATTGTGTAGAGGTGACTGTAGAGATGAGTGTGTAGATGTGAGTGTAGAGATGTGTGTGTAGGGGTGAGTGTGTAGAGATGTGTGTGTAAAGGTGAGTGTGTATAGGTGACTGTGGAGATGTGTGTGTAGAGATGTGTGTAGAGGTGATTGTGTACAGATGTGTGTAGAGGTGAGCATAAAGATGTGTGTGTAGAGGTGAGTGTGTAGAGGTGAGTGTGTAGAGGTGTTTGTAGAGATGTGTGTGTAGAAATGAGTGTGTAGAGATGTGTGTGTAGAGATGAGTGTAGAGGTGAGTGTAGACATCTGTGTGTAGAGGTGAGAGTGTAGAGATGAGTGTGTAGAGATGTGTGTGTAGAGGTGACTGCCAACACTGCCGTGTCGCTTTGTTTTCAGTTTTAGCAGAACACACACACACACACACACACACACACACACACACACACACACACACTATTCATCACCACGGAGATGACCTGCTTGAACTTGCCAGTCTGGAAGGACCGGTCCTGCATTGTTCTCCATGGCAACTGATCACAAAGTAACTCTCATTATGATGTAGAACATACTGACAGAGGGCGGGGTTATAATGACATGACACATCATCAGCATGGGCTGGGCCTGAGTCGCTCTATGACTAATTTGAAAATGTTAATAAAATATAATAATGTGGACTTCTGTTAAATCTTCTAATGTTGTTTATGTTCTGTCACATGCATTTGATGACAAAACATTTCTGATAGCCTGTTAGCCCATTAGCCTGTTAGCCCATTAGCCTGTTAGCCCATTAGCCTGTTAGCCAGCATGTTTATTAGAGTTTATTGATGTCACACAGTCGAGGATGAGGTTCTCTTTTCAGTCTGGTTCCTCTCCAGGTTTCTTCCTCATATTGTCTCAGGGACTTTTTCCTCACCAGTCACCTCTGACTCGCTCATTAAGGATCCCTTTAAATTTATATCCCGATTTTATATGTTTCTGTCAAGCTGCTTTCAGCACACTGTACTGAAGTTAAGTGAATAAAGAACAAGTCTCCATCCACACTATGAAGGGAAATCAAGGTCAAAGGTCATGTCTTAATGAGCACTGTCTACACTGACACAGCGCTGTTTCTCACTCTGCTGAATATGAGCTTTATTTGGTCAAATCTAGGTGCAGTTTCAGTCATATGGAGCTTTTCTCAGTAATTTAACACACGAGTTTTTTTGATATTCCAGATGTTTCTCTCATTGAAGTGAATCAAACATCATTACAGATTAATTGTTGCTGAAATGTTCCGGTTCTTATGATTATCATGATAACCCTAACCCCTACCTATAATCCCATAACCCTAACCCTAACCCCCAACCCCTAACCATTACTCTTAACCCTAACCCCTAAACCCTAAACCCCTAACCCTACCCCAAAACTCTAACCCCCTAGCCCTAACCCCTAACCATTACTCTTAACCCTAACCCCTAAACCCTAACCCAAGACCACAGCTAGCTCACTGTTTACTTTCTCCAGACAGTTTCAGCTCAGCAACAAAGTGTGTTTGAGTAACAGTTTTCTTCTCAGTCCTTCTGAATTTTCTCTCTTACACATACCACACACACATACACATACACACACACACACACATTAAAACAGCAGTGATGTATTTTAAAAAATAATTTATGATAAAATGACTTTGAACATAGTCATAGTAACAATAACAATAATAACAATAATAATAATAATAATAATAACAATAATAATAATAATAACAATAATAATAATAATAATAATAATAATAACAATAATAATAATAATAATAATAACAATAATAATAATAATAACAATAATAATAATAATAATAATAATAATAATAATAATAATAATCCTGAGAAAATAGGAAGAATGTGATGCAGTGGGGTAAAAAGGGTAACGTCCACACTAATAAGTTTGTGTATAACAGAGAGGGTGTGACAAAGGTTTCAGGTTAAACTTACCTGAACACACCTAGTGGGCGGAGCCAGGAGGAGGAACAGGGCAGGAGTGCGAGAGGACGAGTGAAGCAGGGGGACATTTTTCTTACACTTGTTCACCTACATGAGATTCAATACTCTGTTCTGCAATGAGGACATTAACACACTCTGGGATTTTCTGAACACTTACACACACACACACACACACACACACACACACACACACACACACACACACACAGTCACCATGATGAAGAAAGGTGGTCTGAACTTCCTGAGCAGGAGGAACCAGTCTCTGTTTGACACCAATGTCCAGATGAAAGACATCGGTAAGATTTTATTATTATTACAGTTTAGCTTTAAATGGTGGTGGTGGTGGGGTGTGTGTGTGTGTGTGTGTGTGTGTGTGTGTGTGTGTGTGTGTGTGTGTGTGTTGAGATCTTTGTACCTGTCTCACTGGGTACACACACACACACACACACACTCAGTACAGCAGAGTGTGTTAGGGTGAGAGATTTCTGCTGCAGGTGAATGGTGTTATTAGCAGCAGCAGTTACAGCGATGACTGAAGGTGTCATTAAAGTGTGTTCATGAGTTTAAAGTAAAAGCACAGCTAGACATTTAGCCTCGTTACACCAGGAACAATTAACATGCAGAAATTTGCTAATTAGACAGGGGTCATGTGCTAATAATAAACTTAGAAAATAACAGAAAATAGAATTAGCTAACCCAGCTAGATTTCTACAGGATTCTACACATTCCCACACCCATTAGTGCACTAGTCTGAGGTTTAAGTTTGTGTGTGTGTGTGTGTGTGTGTGTTACAGACAATGTGGAGTTTGTGTTTGACGCAGTGATGATCCCAGACTCAGGCACAGCTAAAGTCCGCTCCAGACCCACTGTCAAACATTTCAGCACGGTGAGTCACATGATCACGTTTACATTCACCTGATAAAGAGGCAGAACACACACGACACACACACCACACACACTCCACACACACTCAATACACACACACCACCAGTGTTGGGAAGGTTCCTTTGGAAATGTAGTAGGTTACAGATTACACATGATCCTATTTAAAATGTAATAAGTAGTGTAACTTTTCACTGACTTTATAAAAGTAAAGGAACTGATTATATTTGATTACGTTTAAGTTTCTAATGGATCTTTTCAACTAAATCATTTCCAGACATTTACAGCAGGCAGGGTTAACCTTACAGTAATACTCAACTCTGTTTACTGTTAGAATTTATAAATCTCTCATCACTTTCATTAAGATTATATTTATTTAATTTTAATCACAACACCAGACTTCATAACAAACACTGTTTAATACTGTTTCAGGAATCAAACCTTTACATAGCTGTGACAGGATACATAGCTGTGACAGGATACATAGCTGTGACAGGATACATAGCTGTGACATATACACAAACCCAAATAGGCAATAAAACAGTTAATAAACCAGTTATTAAAACACTTATTAAAACAGTTATTAAAAGAAAAACACTGGTGTCTCATAGCCTTCAATGCAATTAGGGAAAGAAATGAATTAAATCTGTGTGTGTGTGTGTGTGTGTGTGTGTGTGTGTGTGTGTGTGTGTGTGTGTGTGTGAATTTATATATAAAGTTATATCAGATCTGACACTACCAACACATTTTCAAGGAGGAAAAATGGGAGCTATATATTTTCTGTCAAAGTGTTGATAATAGCAGTGTGGTGAAGGTAGCGAGCAGACTAGCTCATTTGTGCTAACAGCTAATAGCGAGCAGACTAGCTCATTTGTGCTAACAGCTAATAGCGAGCAGACTAGCTCATTTGTGCTAACAGCTAATAGCGAGCAGACTAGCTCATTTGTGCTAACAGCTAATAGCGAGCAGACTAGCTCATTTGTGCTAACAGCTAATAGCGAGCAGACTAGCTCATTTGTTCTGAATGTTTTGAATACAGGTGTTGAATACACTATGGGGTCGATGAACACGCTGGTGTATTTTGGTGGATTTTTTCCACATAGCAGCTACAGTAACTCCACTGACCACTCCACTGACCACTCCACTGACCACTCCACTGACCACTCCACTGACCACTCCGTGACTTTTTATTATACAGAAACCAGTAATACATCATTCCAAACTAAAGGCTCTGTTTTTATTTCTGTACACTCACAATAATAAAAAAGCATATGCTTTTATAAAATAAAGAAAGGCTAGGTTCCACACCTGCAGATGTTTCCTCAGGTTCCACACTGAAGCCGTGTGTACCCGGTGTTTTACAGGAAATATTCAGATGAAACCCCATTTATAATCTTTAACATTTTCATAAGTAACTGTAACGAATTACTGTTACATTTATTTTGTAATTAAATTACGTAACACCGTTACATGTCACTAGTTACTCTCCAACACTGCACACACTCAACATACACACCACACACTCAACACACACTCAACATACACACCACACACTCAACACACACTCAACATACACACCACACACTCAACACACACTCAACATACACACCACACACTCAACACACACTCAACATACACACCACACACTCAACACACACACCACACACTCAACACACACTCAACATACACACCACACACTCAACACACACTCAACATACACACCACACACTCAACACACACTCAACATACACACCACACACTCAACACACACTCAACATACACACCACACACTCAACACACACACCACACACTCAACACACACTCAACATACACACCACACACTCAACACACACTCAACATACACACCACACACTCAACACACACTCAACACACACTCAACATACACACCACACACTCAACACACACTCAACATACACACCACACACTCAACACACACTCAACATACACACCACACACTCAACACACACTCAACATACACACCACACACTCAACATACACACCACACACTCAACACACACTCAACATACACACCACACACTCAACACACACACACCACACACACAACATACACTCAACACACACACAACATACACATCACACACTCAACATACACACCACACACACACACCACACACTCAACACACACCACACACTCAACACACTGAATACACTCAACACTCAACACACACTCAACACACCGTACAGAACACACTCAACACACTGAATACACTCAACACACAACATGCACTCAACACACTGAACACACAACACACTGAACACACTGAACACACAACACACAGTCAACACACTAAATACACTTAACACACAACACACACTCAATACAGTAAACACCCAACACACACTCTACACATTGAATACACTCAACACACACTCAACAGACACAACACACAGCACAGAACACACTCAACACACACTCAACACACAGCATACACTCAACACACTGAATACACTCAACATACAACACACTGAATACACTCAACACACAACACACACTCAACACACTGAACACACAGCACATAACACACTCAATACACAGAACACACTCAACACACTGAATACACTCAACACACAACACACACTCAACACACACAACACATTGAATACACTCAACACACACTCAACACACTGAATACACTCAACACACAACACACACTCAACACACACTCAACACACTGAATACACTCAACACACAACACACACTCAACACACACTCAACACATTGAATACACTCAACACACACAACACACAGCACACACTCAACACACTGAACACACTCAACACACACTGAACACACAGCACAGAACAGACTGAACTCAGAGAGTTTCTCTGTCGGTTGATGCGATGGTGCAGTGGCAGTGTGTTGTGTGAACTGACTGCTGCAGGGTGTTTTGAATACACTCACTTTGTTTCGGGTTTAGCACAGGCTGGGCCAACGTGTACAAAGTGGTCACACACACACACACACACACACACCCACAGGTGTGTCATTATCTCACACTAAAAATAAAATGAGTTTGGTGAGAACTTTCTGCGTGATATCAGCCACTCCTTAAAATGCCTGCTGCTAGGAAACTAATAACACACTCAGCAGTGTTTAGGTCTCAGTCTCTTTCTCTCTCTCTCTCCCACACATACACACATACACACACACACACACACACACACACACACACAGAAATCTGATGTGTGTGTTTATTCCTGCTATTGTGTTTATTCACCCATAGATCCATTTGTCAGCAACATACCTTTACTGTTTATTTAATAAACTATTATTTAATATTATTGATATATTTTTAAATAATGTTACCACCACCACCATCACCAACAACAACGATAATAATAACAGAGCCCCCGAAACCTTGCTCGACTGTAGTGAGTTGGTAACATTTTTAACAGTTTGGAACATAGCCCAGGGCACCACATGGTTTCGACATTTTTCCAAAATCTGAAATCTGTGAGTTTACGGCTTCACGTAGGAAAGATTGAAACATGTCTGCTTATTATTTTGTTTCTAAAAAAATTTAAAATTGGTCATTTTACATGAAGTAGGTGTTAGCTGGAATTTGCCCTTGTTCCTTTACACGCTACGAGTTTGTGTGTGTGTGTGTGTGTGTGTGTGTGTGTGTGTGTGTGTGTGTGTGTGTGAAAGGAAGTGAAAGGAAGGCTTAAAGAACTGGTCTGTTCAGTCTGGAGTGAATTCAGATTGTATCTCTATTAACAAGGCGTGTCATAATCACATCATAACATCACAGCGCAGTCTAAATCAACACACACTTTTTTACCGTCTAAACTCCACCAACATGGACGATTCTGGTGGAATGCATCGGCACTCTAATTTTCTTTATCAAACTGGTGATGTCCTCAGTCTCTTCTTCACTTCACTTTGTCAAGATTTATGCTTTAAATAAACAGAAGGTTATCCAGTGAGTTGAGGATAAAATCAGTCCTGAAAGCACATGCTGTAAAAAGTTCACCACAAAAGAGCAAACAGGGACAGAGAGCAGATAAACAGCCTGAGGTCAATAACATGCAGGACAGCGGCTCTGTCCCACAGGCCAGGAGAATCTTCGTATTAAAACATCTGCCATCTACACTGCAGCAACATGCAGACTTCATGTCTGGAGTTTTTATGAGTGATACTGATCGAGTGAAATAAAATCTTTGGGCTTAGTGTAAAGATTAAAATTGCTAATTAAGTGTGTTGTTTTCTCGTCAGTTTGGAGACGGAGCTGGATTTGCTGTTCCGACTCCAACAGTTCCCATTCTGCCTTCTTTCACCGCACCCCAAATCAGCCACACAGGTGAGGACACGTCCCAAACATCCTGTGAAACCTTCATACTCCCAAGTGTTCAACAGTTTCTGTCTATCTGTTTCTAATGTTGAATACACATGTAACCTGAATAAACAGTCAGACGTCATGTTGCTCCAAGGTTAATCAGTTAGAATTCTCAGGGATCAGGAGGCTTTTAAGGAACCAGTAGTGAAGTGCAGATTTGAAGAGAGCCCTGCAGGCAGCTTTATACCATCACTGTGGTGTTTCCAGTAAATGGACTCATGTTACACTGCACATTACTCAAAGCTTTTCCAGACCAGTCCTTCGGGGAATCCTGACAGTCCACATTTTTGCTTTTTGTTCACTTTCCCAACACACCTGTATCAGGTATACGGTGTTCTCGACTGTTGCGGGTGTGTTATGAGCCGTAATCGAGAGCGTGTCAGACACCTTGACTGCTATTGTAGAAATGTTTTCTTTATAATGATTCACCTTTTGACTATGCATTAGCAGAATTTTTTATATTCTTTCTTTACTCAACACACCTGAACACAAGAACCGTAGGAGCTGAACAAAACAAGCATGAACGATTTACTTTTTTTTTGCCTAAACAGTCTCTAACATTGTTTCCTCCATGAACAGGTAAGACAGAGAGTCTGTCAAACGGAGGTACCATCTCAGTGGATAACCTTGGAGAAGAACAGATTTTGATTCCTCCTCCTCCGTCCACTGCACCTCCACCTCCACCACCCCAATTCATCCCCCCATCACCTGGACATGTCGCTCCTCCTTCAGCATTCTTTGGGGAACCGTATTCACCTGTAGACCTGTCTAAAATAGAACCTCCCTCCATGCCCCCTCCCAAGCCACCTTCGCTAGGAACACCAGACGTAGATCTGTCCATGTTAAGGCCCCCACCTATGTCTCCCCCGAAACCCCCAAGTTATCAAATCTCTACAAATTTACCTGAGGACATCCCAGAATGCCCCAAATTTACCCCCCCAGTGCCCCCAACAGAGAGACCCCAGTCCCCCACAACCAAAATCCAGAATATGCCTCCTCCCAAGCCTACCAGGTTCTCATCAGTCCCCAACTTTGAGTTGCCTGCATATGGATCAGCTACTCCAACTTCTAGACCCTCAGGAAGGCCAGCTTCCAGCGTTATCTCCCAAAACACAGGAAAACTTTACACTCTACCAAAAACAACAATTCTCCCTGGCCAATCAGATCAGACACAACACATGCTCCTGGAGAACAAGTCCAAACTCTCAGTTGGCGTTCATGCCAATGGGAACGCATCAACATCTGAAAAGGAAATGGACGCACCACAAAACCTTGTGCCTCCAGTCAAGCCAGTGCGTCGCAACAGTTCAGCCATGAAGCTGGAGGAAAATATACAAGATTTGAAGGAGAACATGCAGGCGACGCTACCCAATCAACCAGCATCACCAGTCAGGCTCATCAACAGCATGGCTGCAAAAGTAGAGTCATCACCAGATGCTCCAAAAAAGATCCCAACGCCAGTAAAAGGTTCTCCTACAGCAGAAAGGTCAGCAGCACTGCTGTCAGCTCAAGACATAATTCACTTGACGCCTGTGGACCCGGCGCGGAAATATAGCCCATTACTGAACCGCAAGCTGCAGAACTTGAAAACCAATGAACCTTCTAGTGGGAAAGAGGCGGCTACTTCTCCTCTCGCCCTGCTGATGGCAGCTAAGGAACGAGAGAAGCAGAGATCGGTCATTTCCAGAGAAAACAGCACCAAGAGCAACAGCTCTGTAGGGTCTTCCAGTGGGAGCATCCATCCGAGTGACACCAGACCCAACTCCTTCGTTGTTACTCCTAGACCACCAGTGTCCCCAGGAAGTGCCAGTCCCTTCATTGAGCCCAAACTCAACACAGAGAACCCAAACGTTACTAACTTCAGACCCTCTCTACACTCCAGCAGCATTCTTACTAAAAACCCTACAAATGTTGCATCCCTGACATCTCCATCTGGCCTGTACCATGGCCTTGATTCTATCTCCTTCATCCCTCCTCCACCTGAATTTGCTAACTTTGATCCAGAAGATGCATCTCCACCTCACATGCCTCCACCTGACCCACCTGCCAAGAGAGCAGATGTAATGCCACAACTAAACTCTGCCCCAATCACAAATGGCCCTACTAATCCCCCAGGTAATAATTCATCCAGCACCACCACACCAGTTTATGCTGTTCCTAGCACTCAGTTCAAACCAAAACCCCAAGCTCCACCACCATCTCTGCCAAAATTTCAACCCCAAGCTCCACCACCATCTCTGCCAAAATTTCAACCCCAAGCTCCACCCCCATCTCTGCCAAAATTTCAACCCCAAGCTCCACCCCCATCTCTGCCAAAAAGTCAAACCCAAACCCTGCCCCCATCTCAACCTAAATTTCAACCCCAAGCTCCACCCCCATCTCCACCGAAAACTCAACCCCAAGCTCCACCTCCATCTCAACCAAAAACTCAACCCCAACCTCCGCACCCATCTCAACCGAAAACTCAACCTCAAGCTCCACCCCCATCTCCACCGAAAACTCAACCCCAAGCTCCACCCCCATCTCAACCAAAAACTCAACCCCAACCTCCGCCCCCATCTCAACCAAAAACTCAACCTCAAGCCCCACCCCCATCTCAACCGAAAACTCAACCCCAACCTCTGCCCCCATCTCAACCGAAAACTCAACCCCAAGCTCCACCATCTGTTGCTGCCGGTCAGGCCACACTGCTCAGCATCCTGCAGAAGAAGATGCTAGAAATGGATCCTAAATTCCCTCATGCCCAGGAAGCAGACACCGGCAGCGACGACTGGAACTCCCAGACATTTGATGAGGATGTAGGGGGTGTTCCTTCACTAAACTCCACCCCCAAACCCAAGTGCTCCACTCTGCATGCACAGTCTGCAAGTCTGAACGTGAAAGAACTCGAGAAAAAAGTGACCATGAAAGCAAAAGCACCAGCCAGGTAAATTCCACTGACTCCACCTCTCTGGCAACTGCTGCTTTTACTCCAACAATTATTAATCACCCAAATAAAAAAATATACAGCGTTGAAATTCTTAAACAAGATGTAAGACCAGTCCGGTGTTCGGTTTAACTGACAGAAGCTCATACAAGAACCGTTCACACACAGCTGGAAACATCTTATAATGTCCAGATGTTTATATGTTGTGTGTTATGTTCACACTGAGATCTGATTCTGATCTAATCTTTCAGCAGTGCTTCTTCAAAGCAGCAGGTTGGGATGACGTTTCTAGTGAGACCTGGAACCAAACAACCCATCACACCCATGCCCAAAACCGAGTGACCTACCACACACACACACACACACACACACACACACACAGCTCTGTGTAAAGAACTCATACAGAAAAATATGTTACATTCAGCAGCAGTTTCTCTGGATGTTGAGTTCACCTGAAACTCCGTTTTAGTGTTTTCATAAACTCTGTGTGTGTGTGTGTGTGTGTGTCCAATCTAAATTTGTTCTCTGTTGGATGGACACTCGACTGATATCTGTGTGTAAAGCATGTGCGCATGCACACACACATACACACGCTGGTGTTGGAGAAAACTTAGTTTCATGTTTAGTTTGTGATATTTAAAAAAAACAGCTGCAAGAAAAAAAACCCAAAAAGACAGGATGCTAAATCATCCCCGCTAAACACTGCAGCATGGACCTGTACATTTTAATGTTCTTATTGTGTTATTGTTATTGTGTCTTATACGTATATTCATTCTGTAAACAAGCAAAACACACACAAACACACACTTATTTAGAATAAATGTCTTTCTCTGTTTATTTATTTTTTTGGCCAGAGTGATGACCGCGTCCCAAATGCTGCTCACTCGCTCAAATCTACCAACCAACCCAGAGCTTCATGGGTCATAAACACCAGTGTCAGGGCTGGGTGTGTGTGTGTGTGTGTGTGTGTGTCAGCATTGGGAAGAGTCTTTCTGATCAGAGTTAAGGATGAGCTGTAATGAAATGTAACAATGAGCTGATGTTAAAGTTATTGTATCGGACAGCAAGTGTGTGTAGAGTTCTGCTTGTGTGATTATAGAGGTATAGAACAATGAAATGTTATAGTGTTATATTAAAGTGTTTTATTAACATGTGATACGCATTGTGTGTATGTGTGTGTGTGTGTAATTCAGCACTGTAATCCACACGGAAGCGTTTTCCGCTGAGGAGAGATGAAACTGGAGTGTGAGAAGGACAGAGTGCTGTGGTGTGCACTTTCATCATAACAAGGGAAAAAAAGTTCTCAGCACTTACACACACGTGTATCTCAACACACTCAGCATAGATTATAACTAATAAACTATCAGACACCTCGGGGTGTGTGTGCGCGTGTGTGTGTGTGTGTGTTAACGGCACTGGATTTATGCAATGACTGAGGAATTACCTGTTCTATAAAGCTGTTAGTGTTGTTCTTGTTACCATGACAACAAATCCACAGGGCTTGCTTCAGCATAAACCTGATTAGATCATACACATGGAGATGTTTTATAAACACACACACACACACACACTTTAGCAGTTAACAAGCACACATTCAGTAAATCCAGGTCGTTTGTATAATTGTTGTGAAATCAGCTCATGCTCTTGTCTGAAGATGAGAAAATTTGTGTGTGTACACCGGTCAGTCATAACACTGTGAGCAGTGACCGGTGAAGTGAATCAGACGGAGTATCTCCTCATCATGGCACCTGTTAGTGGGTGGGATATATTTGGCAGCAAGTGAACATTTTGTCCTCAAAGTTGATGTGTTAGAAGCAGGAAAAATGGACAAGCGTAAGGATTTGAGCGAGTTTGATGAAGGACCAAATTGTGATGGCTAGACCACTGGATCAGAACATCTCCAAAACTACAGCTCTTGTGGGGTGTTCCCGGTCTGCAGTGGTCAGTATCTATCAAAAGTGTTCTTCATTCATTGTGTACCGCTTATCCGATCTATTCTCGGGTCACGGGGAGCCTGTGCCTATCTCAGGCGTCATTGGGCATCAAGGCAGGATACACCCTGGACGGAGTGCCAACCCATCACAGGGCACACACACACAAACAACGGACAATTTAGAGATGCCAATCAACCTACAATGCATGTCTTTGGACCGGGGGAGGAAACCGGAGCACCCGGAGGAAACCCCCAAGGCATGCAGAGAACATGCAAATTTCACACACACATGGCGGAGGCGGGAATCGAACCCCCAACCCTGGAGGTGTGAGGCAAACGTGCTAACCACCAAGCCACCGTGCCCCCCTCTAAAGTGTTCTTTAAAAGACTTAAATGATCTGCTGCTAACTTCTTGGTACCAGATCCCACAACACATCTAGTCTAGTGGACTCCATGCCTGGACGGGTCAAGGCAGTTTTGGCAGCAAATGGGAGACCAACACAATATTAGGCAGGTGGACAATGTCATGGCTGATCGGTGTGTGTGTGTGCGTGTGTGTGTGTGTGTGTGTGTGTGCGTGTGTGCGTGTGTGTGTGTGTGTGTGTGTGTGTGTGTGTGAGATCAGACATCACAGTGTTCTGATTATTTAAGGTAAATATTTGTGAATAAACATAGATTGTTCTGATTAGAGATCAGCAGTGAAGCAGGAAAAGAATCCAAGACTAAAAACACCTTCACACAAATATAAACACTGACTGGTGTGTGCAAGTGTGTGTGTGTGTGTGTGTGTGTGCGCTGCGCTAACACCACCTCGTCTCACAATAATCACTCAAACGTTTGTCACACTGTACTGAAACACTGCTGTGGCTCTGAGGTCACGTCTCATTACCCAACACTTCCACTTCAACACACACCTTGTGGTCAGTCTAACAGTGTGTGAAGTGTAATGTGGTGATGCACAGATCGTGTAAACACCAACTATCACTACAACCTGTTCTCTCGCGCACACACACACAGGCGTGTGTGTGTGTGTGTGTGTGTGTGTGTGTACTTAGCAGTGTAAGTGTATGAGTGTCAGTGTAATGAGATCAGAATGTGTTAGTGCAATAATAATTAAAAAAACATGAACACAGCATTCGGCTTGACTGAACACACACTTTATTAAACACTGATGGATGTGGAACTGTATGTGTTTAGTGTGTGTGTATTAAGTGCATGTATGTTATGTGTGTGTGTTAAGTCCGTGTCTCCTGCACATCATGATGGAGCACCTGGTGATCCCACCCAGCAGTGGTCAGCACATCTGAGCCGCCTGGAGCCCAACACACACCACGCACAAAGTCCTGGTGTCTATTGTCTCTGTAACTGTACACACACACACACACACACACACACACACACACAGTTAAAATGATCACTTAAAAAGCAAGAGTGTGTGTGTGTGTGTATACTCACATTTCTCTGAGCTCTGTGTTCAGCACGGTGACAGTGCAGTCATCACTTACTGAGGCGAGGAGAGGAGAACTACACAAAGACACACACACACACACACACACACACACACAGGTTAAATCAGACAGAACAGCTGCTGGGCCTCTGAGCAAGGCCCTTAATCCTGAACTGTTCAGCTGTAGATGCACAGAATTCACTCTGGATACGGGCTTCTGACAAATACCTTAACAGTTTTCACTGTTCTGTGGTTCTGCAGAGGGTGTGTGTGTGTGTGTGTACCTGTGTGAGGAGAAGGCAAGCTCTGACACTCTGCGCGTATGTGTGTTCATCGTCTGTGTGTTTCCTGCAGCCTGGAAATCTGTCACAGTTACCCTGCCCAACTCATCACCTGCACACACACACACACACTTATGTACAGGATTCACGTGTGCTGAACCAGTTGTAGTTGTGTAGTTGTTGTACCGTAGGCGATGGTGCTGGTCTGATTTGGATGCCACGCGACAGCAGTCACAGAACTCGGGGGAGCCACATCTGACACACACACACACACACACACACACACACACACACACACACACACAGTAAATCATGGGTAGACCAACACTGTTTTGTGCCACCCACAACTGTACGACTGTAGGGAGGGGTGTGTGTGTGTGTGTGTGTGTGTTACCTAAGCATGAGGCAGGTTTAGGTTTTCTACGATCCCACAGCAACAATCGACCATCCTGAAAGATAGAGAAATATACAAATATGCACACCCTCAGGAACAGGTAATGTGAAGAAGATGATGAAGGTCACCTGAGCACAGGACAACAACAGTGATTGGTCAGTTGGGCTGCAGGACACACAGCTCACAGCCATGGAGTGTACTGAGAGAGAGAGACAGACAGGATAAAGTCCATCACACATGATAAAGATCTTAATGTAAACAATTGCATTCATTATTATTATTATTATTATTATTATCATTATTATTATTATTATTATTATTATTATTATTATTATTATTATTATTATCAGCAGCAGTGAGAGATTTCAGCTCAGTTGTTCAGTAGCTGAGTTCAAACCCTTCACATTAAACTACACTAAGAGATTTATAAGAATGTTTATAAAGTGTTTACATCTGGACCTCATCAAAAGAGACTGGACTACACCTCCACCACCACCACCACCATTACTACTACACCACCACCATTACTACTACCCCCACCACCACCACCATTACTACTACACCACCACCATTACTACTACACCACCACCACCATTATTACTACTACACCACCACCATTACCACCACCACCACCACCATTACTACTACACCACCATTACTACACCACCACCACCACCATTACTACACCACCACCACCACCACCATTACTACTACACCACCACCACACCAACTACACACCACCACCATTACTACTACACACCACCATTACCACCACCACCACCACCATTACTACTACACCACCATTACTACACCACCACCACCACCACCATTACTACACCACCACCACCACCACCACCATTACCACTACACCACCACCACCACCATTACTACTACACCACCACCATTACCACCACCACCACCACCATTACTACTACACCACCACCACCACCACCATTACTACACACCACCACCATTACCACCATTACTACTACACCACCACCATACCACCACCACCACCACCACCATTACTACACACCACAACCATTACCACCACCACCACCATTACTACTACACCACCATTACTACACCACCACCACCATTACTACACCACCACCACCACAATTACTACACCACCACCACCACAATTACTACACCACCACCACAACCATTACTACACCACCACCACCACAATTACTCCACCACCACCACTGCTATACCACCACCACAACCACCACCACCACCACCACCATTACTACTACTACACCACCACTACTACACCACCACCACTACACCACTCACCACCATTACTACACCACCATCACAACCACCACCATTACTACTACACCACCATTACTACACCAACACCACCATTACTACACCACCACCACTACACCACCACCACCACAATTACTCCACCACCACTGCTATACCACCACCACAACCACCACCACCATTACTACTACTACACCACCACTACACCACCACCATTACTACTACTACACCACCATTACTACACCACCACCACAACCACCACCATTACTACACCACCACCACCATTACTACTACTACACCACCACCACCACCACCACCACCATTACTACACCACCATCACAACCACCACCACCATTACTACTACACCACCACCACCATTACTACACCACCACCACCATTACTACACCACCACCACCATTACTACACCACCACCACCATTACTACACCACCATCACACACCACCACCATTACTACACCACCATCACAACCACCACCAATTCTACACCATCACAACCACCACCATTACTACTACACCACCACCACCATTACTACACCACCACCACCATTACTACACCACCATCACAACCACCACCATTACTACACCACCATCACAACCACCACCATTACTACACCACCATCACAACCACCACCACCACCATTACTTTACTACACCACCATTACTACACCAACACCACAACACAACCACCACTACCCCACTGATGGAGAAACAGCAGCACTGCTGAATTCACAACAGGAAACTGCTGAAATAAAGATTTTAGGAGTCAGAGGTTAAAGGTCATGCTCTCACCATTGTAAGTGTTGATCACAGACTCCTGATTCAGATCCCAAACTTTAACCCTGAAAACAGCAACACACACTTGGGAACTGTTTTATACACACACGGGAACTGTTTTATACACACACAGGAACTGTTTTATACATACACAGGAACTGTTTTATACACACACACACACACACACACGGGAACTGTTTTATACACACACACACAGGAACTGTTTTATACACATACATACACACACACACACACACACACACACACACGGGAACTGTTTTATACACACACACACACACGGGAACTGTTTTACACAAACACACACACACACACACACTTGGGAACTGTTTTATACACACACACACACACACACACACACACACACACACACACACACACACGGGAACTGTTTTATACACACACGGGAACTGTTTTATACACACACACACACACACACACACACACACACTTGGGAACTGTTTTATACACACACACACACACACACACACACACGGGAACTGTTTTATACACACACACGGGAACTGTTTTATACACACACACACACACACACACACGGGAACTGTTATACACACACACACACACACACACACACACAGGGGAACTGTTTTATACACACACACACACACACACACACACACACACACACACACAGGAACTGTTTTATACACACACACACACATATACACACACGGGAACTGTTTTATACACACACACACACACACACGGGAACTGTTTTATACACACACACACACACACACACACTTGGGAACTGTTTTATACACACACACGGGAACTGTTTTCCACACACACACACACGGGAACTGTTTTCCACACACACACACACGGGAACTGTTTTCCACACACACACACACACGGGAACTGTTTTATACCACACACACACACACACACACGGGAACTGTTTTATACACACACACACACACACACTTGGGAACTGTTTTATACACACACACACACACACACACACACACACACACACTTGGGAACTGTTTTATACACACACACACACACACACACACACACACACACACACACACACACGGGAACTGTTTTATACACACACACACACACGGGAACTGTTTTATACACACACACACACACACGGGAACTGTTTTATACACACACACACACACACACACACACACCTGGGAACTGTTTTATACACACACACACACACACACACACACACTTGGGAACTGTTTTATACACACACACACACACACACACACACACGGGAACTGTTTTATACACACACACACACACACACACACACACACACACACACACACGGGAACTGTTTTATACACACACACACACACACACAGGAACTGTTTTATACACACACACACACACACACACACACACGGGAACTGTTTTATACACACACACACACACACACACACACACGGGAACTGTTTTATACACACACACACACACACACACACACACACGGGAACTGTTTTATACACACACACACACACACACACACACACACACACACGGGAACTGTTTTATACACACACACACACACTTGGGAACTGTTTTATACACACACACACACACACACACACACACACGGGAACTGTTTTATACACACACACACACACACACACACACACACACACACACACACACGGGAACTGTTTTATACACACACACACACACACACACACACACACACACACGGGAACTGTTTTATACACACACACACACACACACACGGGAACTGTTTTATACACACACACACACACACACACGGGAACTGTTTTATACACACACACACACACACACACACACACACACACACACACACGG
>JAUCMX010000023.1:20190202-20205202 GCA_033459395.1 Hemibagrus guttatus | reverse complement strand
CGATTTTCTTAAAGAGTTTGCACATTTACTCTCAGACCTACTGATTAATTTTGACAAGGTGTTGATTGTAGGAGACTTTAACATTCATGTAGACGATTCCAATGATGCCTTAGGACTCGCATTTATGGATTTATTAAATTCTTTTGGGGTTAAACAAAACATTACTAGACCAACTCATCGTTTTAACCATACACTAGATTTAGTTATATCACATGGAACAGATGTCACTGATATAGATATTTTACCTCAAAGTGATGATATCACAGACCATCACCTCTTAGTGTACACTCTACCTGTAGAACATATTAGACATGTCTCCCCTCGTTATCGACTCGGTAGAACTATTATCCCGACCACTAAAGACAGATTCACAAGTAATCTACCGGATCTGTCTCAACTTCTCACCAGACCCCTAAATACAGATGACTTAGATGAATTAACTAACAGCATAGGCACTATTTTCTCCAGCACACTAGATACTGTTGCCCCCATCCGATTAAAAAAGGTCAGAGATAAAACACCTGCACCATGGTATAATAGTCACACTCACGCCCTCAAGAGAGCAACCCGTAACCTCGAGCGACAATGGAGAAAAACTAAATTAGAAGTCTTTAGAATTGCGTATAAAGACAGTATGTCTAACTAAAGACAGGCTCTAAAAGCTGCTAGGGCTGAGCATCTGAGCAAACTGATAGAAATAAACCAAAACAATCCCAGATTCTTATTTAGTACAGTGGCTAGATTGACAAAACATCAGATATCTGAAGAGAATACTCCATCACAGTTTAGTAGTGAGGACTTTATGAACTTTTTCACTGAAAAAATCGATAGTATCAGGAACAAAATAATGGATGTTCAACCTTTGACAGCATACGGTGGTCTAGTCCAACCTAAAGCTCCACATTCAAAGCTACAATGCTTTACAGGTATAGGGAAGGAAGAGCTGTATAAACTTATCACCACGGCTAATTCAACAACATGTTTGTTAGATCCAATTCCAACTAGATTACTGAAAGAAGTGATACACACAGCTGGAGAGCCTCTCCTCAACATTATTAATTCCTCGTTATATTTAGGTCACGCCCCTAAACCTTTCAAGCTGGCAGTTATTAAGCCTCTTCTTAAGAAACCTAAACTAGATCCTAATGACTTATTAAATTACAGACCGATTTCAAACCTTCCCTTTATATCTAAAATATTAGAAAAGGTTGTGTCTACTCAATTATGCTCCTTCTTACAGGAAAACTTTATCCTTGAAGAATTTCAGTCAGGTTTCAGGCCCCATCATAGTACAGAAACTGCACTAGTTAAGATCACAAATGACTTGTTTTTAGCTTCGGACCAAGGCTGCATCTCAATATTAGTCTTACTTGATCTTAGTGCTGCATTCCACACTATAGATCATAACATTCTCGTAGACCGCTTACAAAATCACATAGGTATTCAGGGACAGGCGTTAAAATGGTTCAGATCCTACCTGTCTGATCGATACCAGTTTGTAGATTTAAATGGAGAAATGTCCAGTGTAATGCCAGTGGAATATGGGGTCCCACAAGGATCAGTTTTAGGACCTCTGCTGTTCTCAGTATACATTAGGCAACATCATTAGAAGGCATGGGATTAGTTTCCATTGTTACGCTGACGATACACAGTTATATATCTCATCAAAACCAGATGAAATATCTAAACCGTCTAGATTAACAGAGTGTGTTAAAGATATTAAAGATTGGATGGCTGATAATTTTCTATTACTAAATCCTGATAAGACGGAGATATTACTGATTGGTCCAAAAAACCAGTACACAGAAGCTCTCACAATTCAACCTGTACTTAGAAGGATGTTCTATTACTACTAGCTCTACAGTGAAAGACCCGGGCGTAATATTAGACAGCAGTTTGTCCTTTAAAAAACATATTTCCGATATTACAAAAACAGCCTTCTTCCACCTCAGAAATATCGCCAAGCTTAGGAACATTTTATCTGTATCTGATGCAGAAAAGCTAGTTCACGCGTTCATGACCTCCAGACTGGACTATTGTAATGCGTTACTAGGTGGTCGTCCTGCATCTTCAATAAACAAGCTACAGTTAGTCCAGAATGCAGCCAGAGTCCTTACCAGGTCAAGAAAGTATGACCATATAACCCCAATATTATCATCCCTGCACTGGCTACCTGTTAAATTTAGAGTTGATTATAAACTAGCTCTACTTACATTACAAGACCCTAAATGGTTCAGCTCCCACGTATCTAGCCAGTCTTCTAACACGTTACAATCCATCACGCTCCTTAAGATCTCGAAACTCCGGACTTCCGGTAGTTCCCAGAATATCAGAGTCTACAAAAGAGGGTAGAGCTTTTTCATATTTAGCTCCTAAATGCACATTATCTAATTATCTAACATTACTAATGCACAATGATTAAATACACATCATCATCTAGTGCCTGCTAATATTATGAACAGCAGCTACGCTAATTACTTTCCATTTGTTTCCCTTCTTCTACCCATCCCCGAGACACAGAGATTGTGCCAGCTCCAGCTGGGTTCTGCTTTGTGAGGACTGGAGTATTCAAAGCAGCACTGCCAAAGCTATGTGACGACAACAACCTCCTAATTAATTTACACACAACATTCTACACATGCTGTATCTGCATCACACAACTAATGCAGAAAGGACATTGTTCATATCACACTCTCCGTGTGTCACCCAGATGAGGATGGGTTCCCTTTTGAGTCTGGTTCCTCTCAAGGTTTCTTCCTAATACCATCTGAGGGAGTTTTTCCTTGCCACAGTCGCCTCAGGCTCGCTCACTAGGGAAAATTTGTCTAACATCTAGGACTGTTTGTTTGTATGTTTATTGTTTCTTATGTTCTGTAAAGCTGCTTTGAGACAATGCTCTTTGTTAAAAGCGCTATACAAATAAAATTGAATTGAAAGTTTAGGGGTGTATGGTGTAGGGTGTATGTGCAGGGTGTATGGTGTAGGGTGTATGGTGCAGGGTGTATGGTGTAGGGTGTATGGTGCAGGGTGTATGGTGCATGGTGTAGGGTGTATGGTGCAGGGTGTATGGTGTAGGGTGTATGGTGCAGGGTGTATGGTGCATGGTGTAGGGTGTATGGTGCAGGGTGTATGGTGCAGGGTGTATGGTGTAGGGTGTATGGTGCAGGGTGTATGGTGCATGGTGTAGGGTGTATGGTGCAGGGTGTATGGTGTAGGGTGTATGGTGCAGGGTGTATGGTGCAGGGTGTATGGTGTAGGGTGTATGGTGTAGGGTGTATGGTGCAGGGTGTATGGTGTAGGGTGTAGGGTGTATGGTGCAGGGTGTATGGTGTAGGGTGTATGGTGTAGGGTGTATGGTGCAGGGTGTATGGTGCAGGGTGTATGGTGCAGGGTGTATGGTGCAGGGTGTATGGTGCAGGGTGTATGGTGTAGAGTGTATGGTGTAGGGTGTATGGTGCAGGGTGTATGGTGCAGGGTGTATGGTGCAGGGTGTATGGTGCAGGTGTATGGTGTAGGGTGTATGGTGCAGGGTGTATGGTGCAGGGTGTATGGTGCAGGGTGTATGGTGCAGGGTGTATGGTGCAGGGTGTATGGTGTAGGTGTATGTGTAGGGTGTATGGTGCAGGGTGTATGGTGCAGGGTGTATGGTGCAGGGTGTATGGTGGTGTCTATGTTCTGTAGGTTTATAAAATGTTCTTTCACACTGAGTTACAGAGGATGAGTGAGCTTTTCTTTAGGGCACAATAAGACCGGCTCCTGTTGGGACACGCCCATGGTTTACAGTAACTACAGTAGTCTTGAAAAGAAGATTCTTCAGTTTGTCCATCTGAGGAACCCTTACAGGTCTGAAGTAAAACCCTACAACAGAAGGTTCCTTTTCAGTGTGAGTTGAAATCAGAAGCCCTTTAGGAGGAGGAGAACCTGAGGAGAAGAACCTGAACTGTTCTGAACAATTCAATGATTAGTGTCTAGAACCTCAAGGAACCTTCCTCACACTGACGGAGCAGTGTGAAGTGTTGTGTAGTTACAGCAGAATGGTGGTGTGTTAGTGTACAGAGTGGAACAGAGTCCGGTTTAAACCTCCTGACACATTGTGTGTGTGTGTGTGTGTGTGTTGTAACATGAGCAGGATTATTGTTCACACATCCGCTGTGTATCTTACACACATCCAGAAGTTTTAAGAGTGATGTTCACTAGCCACCACGTCAGAGCCCAAACATCTGTGTGTCAGGTTTCCCCGTGCATGTGAAACTTCTTCACATCATCATCATCATCATCATCATCACTGTGAGGAGCTGGAGCTTATATCCAAAACTACAACCTTACAAAGTGTTCAGTAACTAAAAAATCCATAAGACCGTCACACACACCTGAGCTGTGACCGTCACACACACCTGTTTAGCGGTGGTGTGTCAGTAACAGAGTAGAATTTTTACAGACGTCTGAGACTTGAAACACAATGTCAGTGTGGAGCGCAGGTACATGAAGATCTTTACACGTGCAGTTCACTAAGATCAGGAGAAAAGAGACTGAAAACACACACACTCTTTATTTAAACTGAACAGGTCTGGATGTGACTCAGGAACATGTCCAAACACTAGCACATGAAATCCTACACTCAGGGCTACTTGTTAGGGATTAGGAATTTAGTCTTGGGCTTTTGGTTATAGTTATGGTTTCAAATTATAGACTGGTCAGCGTTAGGGAACTGGGGTCCAGGGTTTAACACTTTTTATGTGTTAGAGGCGGTGAGTTTTGACTCATCCAGACATTGTGCGTGTGTATGTGTGTGTGTGCGTGTGTGTGTGTGTGTGTGTGTGTGTGTGTGTGTGTGTGTGTGTGCATGCATGACTACAGCATTGCTGTGATACACACTTCCTCACAGTGCCACGCCCGTCACAATAATGACTCAAAGTACACGTATACACACACACACACACACACACACACACACACAGGTGTGCCAGTATATAAAAGCAGCTGAGGTCGATACAGAGGAGTTATAGAGGAGTTGTGTTTATTTCTCCAGGATGAAGACTCTGATTATTCTACAGATCACTGCAGGTACAACTTTATTATCATTTTACACACACACACACACACTACACACACACACACACGTATGTCTGAGTCTCTGAACATCCTGGTTTTTATTCCAACCCTATTCCTGTGTCAGTTACACTGTGTGACATTATTTATGTGTGTGTGCGTGTGTGTGTTTGTTCCAGCATTAGCAGTAGTGTGTGTGGCACAGCAGGAGTGTGTGAGCGGGGCGTGTTATCCTCCGTTGGGTGATTTACTGACAGGCCGAGAGATTGAACTCAGAGCCTCGTCCACATGTGGTCTCACCGGCATTGAGGTGTTCTGTACACCCGTAGGACAGGTATAGATACACACAACACACACACACACACAGCACACACACACATACACTAAAGTGTGGATTTATTGAGTGTGCTAGAGATTCTATTTGACGCACTAATTTAGAATCACGCCTTAAATGGTACGCTATATTCTTCTTCTTCTTCTTCTTCTTCTTCTTCTTCTTCTTCTTCTTCTTCTTCTTCTTCTTCTTCTTCTTCTTCTTCTTCTTCTTCTTCTTCTTCTTCTTCTTCTTCTTCTTCTTATTATTATTATTATTATTATTATTAGTATTAGTATTAGTATTAGTATTAGTAGTAGTATTAGTAGTAGTAGTATCATCATCATCATCATCATCATTATTACAGTGAGAGATGATGCTAAAATGTTATTTACTTCCATTTGTGTGTTTGTGTGTATATTTGTGTGTTTGTGTGTGTATTTGTTTTTGTGTGTGTGCGTGCATGTGTGTGTGTGTGTGTGTGTGTGCATTTGTTTTTGTGTGTGTGTGTGCATGTGTGTGTGTGTGTGTGTGTGTGTGTATGTGTGTGTGTGTGTGTAGTTGAAAATGCGGTGCTGTCCATGTGACTCAAGAACTGCAGAAGGTCGAAACTCACACACAATCCAGAACATTCTGAGTCCAGCAGGAACTGAGCGCTGGTGGCAGAGCAAGAAAGGTCAGTCAGGCACGCACACACACACACACACACACACACACACACACAGAATTATTATAATGTGATTACTGAGCCTTAATGTGCTTATTCTGTGTGTGTGTGTGTGTGTGTGTGTGTGTGCAGATGTGACTTCTGTCACTATAGAGTTGGACCTGAAGCAGCTGTTTCACATCAACAACCTACTGTTGTACTTCAAGGTATACACGCTAACACTAACACACACACACACACACACACACACACACACCCCAACACATATACACAAACACACACACACACACTAACATACTCACACAAACACACCAACACATATACACTAACACACACAAACACACCCACACACCAACACACACACTAATACACACACTAACACACCCACACACTAACACACACACCAACATACACACTAATACACACACTAATACACACACTAATACACACACACACTGCCCTTCCCCCAGGGTCCCAGGCCGGATGCGCTGGTGATTGAGAGGTCATATGATTTTGGGAGGTCATGGACTCCAGCCATCTACATGGCCACTGACTGTGAGTCCACTTTTCCTCATGTCCAAGCAGTGACCTCTGACCTCAACAACCCCCACTGCTACACACTGCCCTCCAATGCCCATAACCCCTTCCAGGACCAAAGGGTAAGAACACAGATACTTCTGTTTCTTCCTGGGCTTGTGCTGATTATGAGTGATTATTGATTATTTTATAATAACATTAGTGATTGACAGAAGTGTGTGTGTGTGTGTGTGTGTGTGTGTGTGTGTCTCAGGTGTATTTCCACCCTCTGCTGCAGTACTCCAGCATTCCTCTCCCACATGAACATAAGACTGAGAGTAAGCATTGTCCATTCACATCAGAGCACTAATGAAGCCTTACAGTCTGATGTGTCTCATAACTGTGTTTCCAAACTTTAGTCTCTTCACTGACTGATTGATTGACCGATTGATTGATTGATTGATTGATTGATTGATTGGTGGTTTCAGTGCTGTCAGGTTATACAGGGCTGCGTGTGAACCTGACTCAGTTTGGGGCGGTGCCGTACACACCTGGCCGACACCCATCACGCTTCTATGCCCTGAAGGAGATAAAGCTAACTGGTTCCTGCTTCTGCCATGGCCACGCTGACCGCTGCCTTCCTGACCCCACCTCTAAAGACCTGCCAAACACAGAGGTACTCTAATACACACACACACACACACACACACACACACACACACACTTCAAAGTGAGGAAAGGTGTGGCCTTTGTATCTGTCATCTTATGTTTCAGTACTAAACTAATCTTGTGCATGTCTTTGTCTTTGTGTGTGTGTGTGTGTGTGTGTGTGTGTGTGTGTGTGTGTGTGTGTGTGTAGGTATATAGTGCATGTGACTGTCAACACAATACAGCAGGTGTGAACTGTGAGCGCTGTGCTGACCTTTACAACGACCTTCCATGGGAACCAGCAGAAAGAGACAACGCACACACTTGCAAACGTATGACACTACTGAACTACTAGACACCTGACACACACACACACACACACATATATTATGTATGTATATATATATATATATATATATATATATATTATGTATGTATATGTGTGTGTGTGTGTTCCAGGTTGTGAGTGTAATAACCATGCCCATCGTTGCCGTTTTGACCCCGAGCTGTATGAGCTCAGTGGCCGAAGGAGTGGAGGAGTGTGTGAGGAGTGTACACACCACACAACAGGAACACACTGTGAGCGCTGCGCTGACAACTACTACAGAAACCCCCGGAGCAACATACAGAGACCTGACGCATGCTTACGTATGCATCACACACACACACACACACACACACACACACACACACACACTACAGTCCATTCCCTATGCTGATGATTTGTGTGTGTGTGTCTGTGTAGTGTGTGAATGTGACAGTGCAGGGTCAGAGGTGAGGCGTCAGTGTGACAAGGTCACGGGGGCGTGTCACTGTAAGGAGAATGTAGAAGGAGCGCGCTGTGACCGTTGTAAACCTGGATACTTTGACCTCAGCAGTCTGAACCCACTTGGCTGCTCCAGTGAGTGACCTTTGACTTTTACACTTCACTAAGACAATAATAATAATATATATTAGTTAGACAATAATAATAATAATATTCATTGTATAGGTGTAATAAACACCACTCTGTGTGTGTGTGTGTGTGTGTGTGTGTGTATGTGTAGAGTGCTCCTGCAGTGCACTCGGTTCCCTTCACAGTGTGTGTGACGCAGTGACGGGTCAGTGTGTGTGCAGGCCAAATGTGGTAGGAAGGTCATGTGACCGGTGTGCTAAAGGATTCTGGAACTTGTCATCAGGATGTCAGCCATGTGACTGTGACCTCACCAACACCATGGGCAACACCTGTGACCAGGTATGACCTTTCACCCTCACACCAGCAGCTATGGCTAATGTACGAGGAAACAGTGAGTGTGAACTCTGTGTAGATTTCCAGCGTTTGACCGAAGCCCTCGT
Source organism: Hemibagrus guttatus (assembly GCA_033459395.1). NCBI lineage: Eukaryota > Metazoa > Chordata > Actinopteri > Siluriformes > Bagridae > Hemibagrus > Hemibagrus guttatus. The sequence goes on along the minus strand of JAUCMX010000023.1, from coordinate 20,196,674 downwards.
CCAGAGCCACTTACTTTTATCTGGGTCAAGCAGTTGAGGGTTAAGGGCTTGCTCAGTGACCCAGCAGTGGCAGATTGTACAAGAACTCTTGACCATCTGATCAGTAGCCTGAGGACAGAAGGAAGCTCGAGACCTCGAGCCGTGATAAGGGTTCCAAATGTACATCAGTATCTTCAGACAGGACTGAGAGAGTCTGCTCCACCCTCATCCCTCAAACCAGCCACTAAAACACTTCTGAACAGTCTTTAACTCTGTAATAACATTTCAGGTGTATATGGGAAGCTCATGAGAAGGGGTGTGTGTGTGTGTGTGTGTGTGTGTGTGTGTAGTTAACAGGTCAGTGTGTGTGTCGTCCTGGTTTTGGGGGTCGAACCTGCAGCAGCTGTCCAGAAAACACATATGGAGACCCAATAACTGGCTGCAGACGTAAGACTCCTGTCTCACTCTCTCTGTCTCACTCTCTCTGTCTCACTCTCTCTGTCTCACTCTCTCTAAAAATGTAAGTAGTAGTAAACCAACAACAACAACAACAATAATGATGATGATGATGCCTCTCTGCCCCTCCCAGCATGTGTGTGTGACCGTGTGGGTAGCGTGTCCGGGGGCTGTGACCGTCGTACAGGTGTGTGTGTGTGCAAACCAGGTGTGGTAGGGGACAGGTGTGACATGTGTGGGCGTGGTCACTGTGCTCAGTTCCCTAACTGCCCCATCTGTCCGTCCTGCTTCTTCTCGCTCGATGCAGAGCTGCAGAACATCACGCTCACTCTGCACCGCCTCACACACACACTTCCACCCCAAATCCCCACACACACACTTCAACGCATTACAGACGCGCAGCTGACACTTCAGCGTATCTTCAATACCCTGCATCAGCTCCCTATCGACAAAGACTTATACAACTATACACTCCGTTTATACACACTGCGGTGAGTCTCGAACACACACACACACACACATACACACACACACACACACACACACAATACTGTCCTCACACAGTGGTACCTGTCTCTCTCTCAGGTCTGACTTGGAGAAGGTGAAGGGGGATTTGAGGAATGCAGGTACAGTTTATACTCCAGATGTGGAGGTGGACCTGCGCAGACTTCAGGAACAGCTCTCTGAACTTCACTTGCTCTATAACATCAAGGAACAAGCAGCAAAACACTTCGGCGGCTCGAACAATGCTGGTACACACACACACACACACACACACACACACACAGAAAACAGTGAGATAAATACACTAGAATTTTTTGCCTGTCTATATATATATATACTATGTGCGTGTGTGTGTGTGTGTGTGTGTGTGTAGGAGTCCTGGACGCTGTTAAAAATGCCTACAACAGATCAACAGACGCGGTGAAGCGTGCAGACAGAACAGCAGACACTGTGGACAGGTCAGTGTCGGTCAGAGACGATGCCATTAAAGGCCTACAGAATGTACAGCCAATAAACATGCAGAACCTGCAGCTGCTCAGCGAGGAACTGGCAACCCGTCCAGACCTCACACCTACAGCCAGACAAGTGAGAATCCAAACAAATGCATGATTAACATTCCACTCAAGTGTGACTTGTTGAGACAGCAGTGTGTGTGTTTGTGGTGTTAGGTGTGTGGCAGTAGGCGTGTGTTGCCCTGTACACCGCTGCAGTGTGAGGATGAGCTGTGTCCTGAAGACGGAACGTCCCGCTGTGATCCAGGACAGAAGTGTGTGGGAGCATTACCATGGAGCCAGAGGGCGGAGCAAGACACAGTGAAGGTGAAAGACAAACTGCAACAACTCAAAGACAAGATCACTCAGGCGAACAAGCAGGTAACACACACACACACACACACACACACACACACACACAGAGTTTTTAATGGCTGTTGGCTGAAGTGAAACTCCTCCCTCTGATCTGCAGATTCAGACGTCCCAGGACTCAACTAATCAGGTCAGATCGTCTGCAGATGATCTGGCCAATCAGATGAAGCACAGTCGTAATGACATTGATAAGGGACTGAAGGACATTAAAGACTTTGTTAGGAAGCTGAAGGACTTCCTGTCAGGTGATGCATCATCACGTCTCTCATGCATATTTGAATGGATTAACCATTTTTACATGTCTAATGAGGGTAAAGGAGCAGAGACCATCCTCTGCCATTTTTTAGTCATTTTGTGTGTGTGTGTGTGTGTGTGTGTGTGTGTGTAGATCCATCATCTGACCCTGCAGAGGTGCAGCGTGTGTGTGAGGGTGTGCTGGGTGTGAAGCTGCCTGAGACGGTTGATGCCCTTAAGAAGAAGCTGAAAGAGATTGAGAACGTGGCTGCCTTGCTGCCCAACACCAGCATGGTCTTAAAGAATGCCAGCTCACAGCTGCAGGAGGCACAGCAATTACTGCAGAATGCCAAGAACGCCAGGTAGACATTTACATTTACATTTACATTTACATTTACATTTACACTTCTGGCATTTGGCAGACGCTCTTATCCAGAGCGACGTACAAAAGTGCTTTAGTTCTCAGTCACTGAATACATTAACACTGGTTCAATAGGACACACACTTGGGATAGCATTAACCTAAACTGAGTTGGTTTTATTTTTTATTTATTTTTATTTTTTTTAAACTTTGCAACATAATACATAAACAGTGAAAAATAAGAGCTAGTGTAAGTACTTCAGGAAGAGGTAGGTCTTCAGTTGCCGTTTGAAGACGGTCAGAGACTCAGCCGTACGGATACCTAGGGGAAGTTCGTTCCACCGCCTCGGTGCCAGAACAGAGAAGAGTCTAGATGTAGACCTACCTTTTTCCCTGAGAGATGGTGGGACCAGTCGAGTAGTGCTAGTGGATCTGAGTAAGCGAGGTGCAGTGCGAGGAGTGATGAGAGCTTTGAGGTAAGATGGCGCTGGTCCATTCTTGGCTTTGTAGGCGAGCATTAGTGTTTTGAATCTGATGTGTGCAGCTACCGGAAGCCAGTGGAGGGAACGCAGCAGTGGGGTGGTGTGGGAGAACTTGGGCAGGTTGAAAACAAGTGGTGCAGCTGCATTTTGGGTCATTTGCAGTGGGCGAGATACACTAACATACACACTAACACAAGTTATCATGCGACAGGCTAAAAAATGTGTGTGTGTGTGTGTGTGTGTGTGTGTGTGTGTTGTAGGGACATGGCTCTGGATCTGCAGAACAGCACTGATGGGGTTCTGGCAACCCTGAATTATGGTGAGAGTGCCCTTGCTGACATGGAGGAAAAACTGCAGCACAACCATAACAACATTGACCGAGTCAGAAACATCGTCCAGAACGTACGTTAGCATTCATCATCTGGGACCTGAACCTTCTGAAACCTGAACCTTCTGAAACCTTTGCGTCTTTGTCTCAGGTGGAGGATGTTCTGCTTCCTGTCGAGGGTTTAGTAAAGGAGGGGTTAGGGGTAGTGGACACACTGCAGCCCTTGCTGGACCCCCTGAAGGAGGAAGTGCACAGAGGAAGGGAACTAGCTGAGAAGGCGGGGGAGAACGCAGAGGGGGCGGAGCATGAAGCCAAAACTGCAGCACAGGTGCACTACACTACACCACTACAACACCTACTACACCACACACTACAACACCTACTACACCACACACACACAACCTACACCACTACACCACCACAACACCTACTACACCACACACACACACACACACACACACACCACAACACCACACACTACACCACTGCAACACCTACTACACCACACACACCACAACACCTACTAAACCACACACACACACACACACCACACACTACTACAAAACCTACTACACCACACCACACACTACTGAAAAGTGAATCCTAAATGAATCAGTTCCCTTTGAAACAAACTGTGAAACTGATTTGCACCAACAAATCAAATTCATTTTATCTCTGTGTATGTGTGTGTGTGTGTGTGTGTGTGTGTGTGTCTAGGACCTGGAATTACTGCAGCAGCAGCTGTTGAAGCTGCAGCAGAATACAGACTCTAACAACGACACAGATGCAGCAGGAAAACGCCTACAGACACTACAGACTGAGGCAACACACCTGATTGAGGACACAGCCCACATCCTAACCCAGCTCTCAGGTAACACAGACACGAACACAGACAGGAAGAGACAGAGACAGATGAGGGTTAGGAGTATACAGCTTACAAAATGAATAAAATATAAAACTGGTATCTCTCTCTCTCTCTCTCAGATAAGGAGGCGGGGCTGCAGAGCTTGGGGGAGGAGTTTATGTTACACTCTCAGCTATTGGACGGTTTGGAGTCTCGACTGAAAGAGCTGATCAGTAACATCAGCGCTAAAGCTAAATATCTCAGTGGCTGTGTGGACTAAAATAACTCGCCATTTCTGTTTAATGCGACTTTAAATGAAGGTTAACCTTCTGTTTTTATATAATGGATTATTTGTGCATTTTATTAAAGAAAGAATGAAAAGATGTCAGTGCTAAGTGTGTGTGTGTGTGTGTGTGTGTTCGTTCATCGAACACCTCAGACTTAACTCTTAGTAGACATTGCATTACAACAGATAGACTACTATTGCAGAGGAATCACACTCGCGCACACACTCAATAACTGACAAACACACATACGCACACAAAAACTGACACACACTCAAAAACTGACACACAAACTCACACACTCACTCACTCAATAACTAACACACACACTCACGCACACACTCACTCAATAACTGACACACACTCACGCACACTCAATAACTGACACACACACAATAACTGACACACTCACTCAATAACTGACACACACTCAATAACTGACACACACACTCAATAACTGACACACACACGCACACTCAATAACTGACACACTCAATAACTGACACACACACACTCAATAACTGACAAACACACATACGCACACAAAAACTGACACACTCAAAAACTGACACACAAACTCACACACTCACTCACTCAATAACTGACACACTCACACACACTCAATAACTGGCACACACTCAATAACTAACACACACTCACGCACACACTCACTCAATAACTGACACACACTCACACACTCAATAACTGACACACACACACACACTCACTCAATAACTGACACACACACTCAATAACTGACACACACACACTCACTCAATAACTGACACACACACACTCACTCAATAACTAACACACACACTCACTCAATAACTGACAAACACACATACGCACACAAACTGACACACTCACACACAAAAACTGACACACAAACTCACACACTCACTCACTCAATAACTAACACACACACTCACGCACACACACACTCAATAACTGACACACTCACACACACTCAATAACTGACACTCACTCAATAACTGACACATACACACTCACTCAATAACTGACACACACTCACTCAATAACACACACACACAATAACTGACACACACACTCAATAACTGACACACACACTCAATAACTGACACACACACTCACTCAATAACTGACACACACACTCACTCAATAACTGACACACACACTCACTCAATAACTGACACACACACACTCACTCAATGACTGACACACACACTCACTCAATAACTGACACACACACACTCACTCAATGACTGACACACACACTCACTCAATAACTGACACACACACTCACTCAATAACTGACACACACACACTCAATAACTCACACACACACACTCAATAACTGACACACACACACTCAATAACTGACACACACACTCACGCAGACACACACTCAATAACTGACACACACACACACACACACTCAATAACTGACACACACTCACGCAGACACACACTCAATAACTGACACATTCACACACACTCAATAACTGACACTCACTCAATAACTGACACACACACACTCAATAACTGACACACACACTCACTCAATAACTGACACACACACAATAACTGACACACACACTCACTCAATAACTGACACACACACACTCAATAACTGACACACTCACACACACTCAATAACTGACACTCACTCAATAACTGACACACACACACACTCAATAACTGACACACACACTCACTCAATAACTGACACACACACACAATAACTGACACACACACACAATAACTGACACACACTCACTCAATAACTGACACACACTCACTCAATAACTGACACACACACACTCACTCAATAACTGACACACACACTCACTCAATAACTGACACACACACACTCATTCAATAACTGACACACACACACACACTCACTCAATAACTGACAAACACACATACGCACACAAAAACTGACACACAAACTCACACACTCACTCAATAACTAACACACACACTCACGCACACACTCACTCAATAACTGACACACACACTCACTCAATAACTGACACACACACACTCAATAACACACACACACACAATAACACACACACACTCACTCAATAACTGACACACACTCACTCAATAACTGACACACACACACACACTCAATAGCTGACACACAC
>JAUCMX010000023.1:20177702-20182702 GCA_033459395.1 Hemibagrus guttatus | reverse complement strand
GACATCACTGTGTAAAATAAAAGACCAGCTGAAACAAGTTTCGTACCCAACCCTGTGTAAGCACCAGTACAACATGCAGTGTGACGTCACTGTGTGATGTCACTGTGTGATGTCACAGTCTACCTCCACACAAGATGATGGCAGCAACGAACAGCGCGAGGTCACTGTCGTCCAGCTCCAGCGCGTTGAACTTGAGAGCGAACTCGAACTTTGGCTCCATGATTTCGCCGAACGGCTTCCTAAGACTGCGCAGGAACTCACGTGTGACGAAGCCGCGCCCATTCGCCACCAACAACCCATCCTTATTCATCAGAGATGGAAGCATGGCGAAAATCGCCTCATGAACTCCATACTTCAGCAGCGTCACCTACAGGATGAGAGGAGAACTGCAACTTTACTGTACTTTAACTTTACTGTACTGTGTGTGTGTGTGTGTGTGTGTGTACCTGGTCATTGAGATACAGGTCAATAAATCCCGGGATGCACTTGGCAAACTCTGTGATCTGGCGTACGGTCTCCACGGTGCTGCACTGACAGCGGTAGAAGACGTGAACGCCGATCTCCTTCTGTGCTGGACCACTCAGAACCCCGCTGTCCCACACCACCCCACTCTCCGCTCGCCTCAGAGAACCCAGGTCATAGATCACAAACTGCATCGGAGAGAAAAAAACACACACACACACACACACACACACACAGAACAGTAAAGTTAAACACACTTTGTATATACATTTTGTAACAGCAGTGTGTGTGTGTGTGTGTGTGTGTGTGTGTGTGTGTGTGTGTGTACAGGGTTGGAGGTGGTTCTTCCTGTCAGGATGCTGCGTGCTTTTCTCTTGGTCATGTTCAGGTTCTTCAGGTACGCATTGTTCACTTTTTTAGCAAGAATCTTTAGGTTGGAGCAGCTCACTGTCCGACTCTCTGTTAACGTCCCCTCCGCCAACTTCCTCTTCTCCACCTCGGGCATGCGGCCGTATCGAATCGCTAGCACACACACACACGCGCACACACACACACACGGTTATGAATGGCTATATAAGGTGTTGAATGGTTTTAAATGAAAATACTGAATGTTTCTGATTAAAGGTGTGAATGTTTCTGGAGGTGTAGAAGAGGTTACACAGCTGTGAGTGGTTAGGAATGGTCTTCGGTGGTGTTGTAGGTCTGTATTCCTCACCGTCATGACTCATTCCGAGCATCACACACTTCTTGAAACGGCAGTACTGACACTTGTTGCGGTTCTTCTTGTGGATCTTGCAGCTGCGCTCACATTTCTCATACTCCAGGTTCATCCTCACTGTGCGGCGGAAAAAACCCTGTGGAGAAGAACGACCACGCTAACAACCATGCTAACGATCGCTGAACATCTGACTGTAGTGATGATGATAATGATGATGAAGAGTGTGAAACTCTTACCTTACACCCTTCACAAGCGTGCACTCCATAATGAAATCCAGATGCTTGATCTCCACAAATCCGACACTCCACACTAACCACCTTCCCTTCATCACAACCCAACAGGAGCTGCTCTGACAATGGAGTGTGAGACACATCTACACACACACACACACACAGACATCACTGGTACAGCATCTCTCCTCACTGTAAATTTCCCTATCGCCTAAACTGTAGAACCTAACTGCATGTATGTAATGATTCACACACACAGACACACACAGACACACACAGACACACACAGACACACACAGACACTTAGACTTACTCCCTCTCTCATGCCATGCCTTGTGAACTCTGTCCTACCTGATGTGGTTTCCTGAGTGTCTCATAGTCCCCATCCTGCTGAGTGTGTGTGTGTGTGTGTGTGTGTGTGTGTGTGAGTGTGTGTGAGAGAGAGAGAGAGAGAGAGAGAGAGAGAGAGAGAGAGAGAGAGAGAGAGAGAGAGAGAATGTGTGTGTGTGATGGGGGTTAGAACTGACACTCCCACTGTGCACTTTGCCACAGTTTGTCTTCCTTTAGCAGTGAGAACATTAGAACACTGTGGTGAGATTGGAGACTGTGTGTGTGTGTGTGTGTGTGTGTGTGTGTGTGTGTGTGTGTGTGTGTGTGTGAACTACCACCTACTGACCCAAGACCCAGATCTCAACATCAACACAACAGAATAAAAACAGACTCTCTGTTAATGATCTCAAAAATGCTAATGATTCTTCTATCACCCTCTCACTCCACCCGTCTCTCACTCCATCACCCTCTGACTCCATCACACTCTCTCACTCTCTCACTCCATCCCCCTCTCGCCCCATCCCCCTCTCGCCCCATCCACCCATCCCCCTCTCGCCCCATCCCCCCTCACCCCATCCCCCTCTCGCTCCACACTCTCTCGCCCCATCCCCCTCTCGCCCCATCCCCCCTCACCCCATCCCCCCTCACCCCATCCCCCTCTCGCCCCATCCCCCTCTCGCCCCATCCCCCCTCACCCCATCCCCCCCACCCCATCCCCCTCACCCCATCCCCCTCTCGCTCCACACTCTCTCGCCCCATCCCCCCTCGCCCCATCCCCCTCTCGCTCCACACACTCTCGCCCCATGCCCCCTCGCCCCATCCCCCCTCGCCCCATCCCCCTCTCGCTCCATCCCCCTCTCGCTCCATCCCCCTCTCACCACACACTCCCTCACCCTTACCCATGTGTCTGACCCACCTAAAGATGGAGCAGAATTTTGGATCTCCTTCATGCTGCCCCTGATGTTATCAGGTTCCACCTCATCTGCGGCATCTACTTTATCATAGCTACGCCCCCAACATGGTGTCTTTACAAACTCCTCTTCCACACCCAGCTCCGCCTCCACGTTCAAATTTGCAGCCGCACTCAGCTCGGACAGCACCTTCTCAAAACCCTCGTTCTCTGGCACCGCCCGGGGAGAGGTGTGGCTTCTGTAAGGTGAGGAGGCTCTACCAACCTCCACTGACTTCCTGTTCTTTATTGCTAAAATGGCTGACTCAATGTCTTCCATGGCCGAATGTCCTCGATGTCCAGGACGAAACTGCAAGACAGAAAATATCTTTTAGTCACTGATGACTAACTCTGAAACTTCCTGTTCATGATGCTGAGGTCACAGTGAGGTCATGGTGAGGTCAGACCCACAGCTGTGTTTATGAGGCCTCATAACACACACACACACACACACACAACACACACAGTGGCTTAATATTAAAACACATCATCTAACTGTCAGACTGATGCTTTCACCTTGTGTGCAAATTTAGATGAATGATGAAAGGTGAAAGGTTAAAGGTTAAGGGTGTACTTGCACTGAAGAATCTGATTATGAACACGATCAGAGCCGAGATAGACAGCAAAGCAAAGCTCTGTGAAATCTACAAACATAAAAAACCCAAAATCACAAAATCTACAAACTCAACACACACACAGACACACACATCACAATGGACATAATCATCAGACTGCCCTCTGACCCCATTGATCCACAGCAAACCATCAGCTACTCATGTATGTGTGTGTGTGTGTGCGCGTGTCCTTGCTTCCTTCACTCTGTTTTTAACTGTTGGATCCTCTCTCACCCCCTTTCTCTCTCTTTCATATACACACACACACACACACACACACAGGGTGAGTGAACTGCACAGAAGAAAAAACAAGCAGAAAACACAAACATTTCAAAGTTCACAGTGAACTGAACTGTTTCTCTTTGCCAGGAATCTGTGTGTGTGAGTGAGTGAGAGAGAGAGAGAGAGAGAGAGGCAGAGAGACACAGAGAGACAGACAGAGATAGAGAGAGAGAGAGAGAGAGAGAGACAGAGACAGAGACAGAGAGAGAGAGAGAGAGGCAGAGAGACACAGAGAGACAGACAGAGATAGAGAGACAGACAGAGATAGAGAGAGAGAGAGAGGCAGAGAGACACAGAGAGACAGACAGAGATAGAGAGAGAGAGAGAGAGAGAGAGAGAGAGGCAGAGAGACACAGAGAGACAGACAGAGATAGAGAGAGAGAGAGTCATATTTCATAAACTTTTCATAATACAAATATTAGAAAATTGCAGAAATGTTAAGGAGAAAGGAACAACAAATGTTTAGATTCAGCAGAAAAAGAAGCAAAGATGAAGGGATGAGGAGATGAGGATGGATGAAGGGATGAAGGGATGAGGATGGGTGAAGGGATGAGGAGATGAGGGTGGATGAAGGGATGAGGATGGGTGAAGGGATGGATGAAGGGATGAGGAGATGAGGATGGATGAAGGGATGAGGAGATGAGGATGGGTGAAGGGATGAGGAGATGAGGATGGATGAAGGGATGAGGATGGATGAAGGGATGAGGAGATGAAGATGGATGAAGGGATGAGGATGGATGAAGGGATGAGGAGATGAGGATGGATGAAGGGATGAGGAGATGAGGATGGATGAAGGGATGAGGAGATGAGGATGGATGAAGGGATGAGGATGGATGAAGGGATGAGGAGATGAGGATGGGTGAAGGGATGAGGAGATGAGGATGGATGAAGGGATGAGGATGGATGAAGGGATGAGGAGATGAAGATGGATGAAGGGATGAGGATGGATGAAGGGATGAGGAGATGAGGATGGATGAAGGGATGAGGAGATGAGGATGGATGAAGGGATGAGGATGGATGAAGGGATGAGGAGATGAAGATGGATGAAGGGATGAGGATGGATGAAGGGATGAGGAGATGAGGATGGATGAAGGGATGAGGATGGATGAAGGGATGAGGAGATGAGGATGGGTGAAGGGATGAGGAGATGAGGATGGATGAAGGGATGAGGAGATGAGGATGGATGAAGGGATGAGGAGATGAGGATGGGTGAAGGGATGAGGAGATGAGGATGGATGAAGGGATGAGGAGATGGAGGGGTTTTCAGCTGGGATGAGTGGACAGACATCAGTTACAGTGAGATGTGAGGAGCAAGCTGAGGTTCACGCTGTGGATGTGATGTTCTTCTCTACATTGATTTTCTATGACACATCTTCAGGAGCATCTCAGAACCTCCAAGAAGATTAACAACAACA
>JAUCMX010000023.1:20147702-20170202 GCA_033459395.1 Hemibagrus guttatus | reverse complement strand
CAAAGAAGTACATTTATTTATTTATTTTCCAATAATCAAGAACTTCCACAGTCAGAGAGAGACAGAGACTTTTTTTTACTTTTTACAGTCCTTTATTTGAACAAGTCACATTATACGTAAATCACGGTGACTCAATAAATAAATAAATAAATAAATAAATAAATAAATAAATAAATATTAAAACCATTCCAATACATTAGGTTAAGTGTAGCAGTGGATAGTTAAAAGTAGTGAGGATTAGTTAATCTCTGGTGCAAAGCAGATCTCTCCTTCCTCAACAGAGCACAGAGCTTTCTCACAACACCACACTGTCTCAAACATCAGCCAATCATTCATACTCTTATAAAAATTAAAATCAGTTAAAATTCTTGATGTAACCAGTCTGGAGAAAATCCTTTTAGCATCACAGTCTGTGTTTTGTGCAATTTTGTAAATTGCCATTTTTGCCTGACCAAAGATAAAATTGATCAGTTGGCACCTGAACCTGTGTTTCCTGACGTACTTAAAACCCAGAATAAAACACTGAACAGTAAAATCAACATTAAAAGACTTTAAAATGCTCCGTAAAAACACACACAGTGACTGTAACCTGGAGCAGTGAATAAAAGCATGAAGAACAGTTTCTCTCTGTGAACAGAACGGACAGTCATGTACAACATCAGGGTTTAAAACAGAGATAAAAGAGTTCACAGAGATAATACCATGTAAAATCCTCCATTGGAGGTCGGCAGCTCTTTTGGTTAACGGTGGTTTATACAGTGCGTCCACTCTGGTTTAATATCACTATTAAAACCCAGTACACTTCTCCATGGGGTGTCCACCCTCCCACTCAGCTTCTTCTTATTTAAAACCTTAACACACGCTCTGTAGAGCAGCTTCCCCGACACTGACCCAAAGTCCACCGCCCTTACACCCCAGCACTCCAGGAACGGACCTTCCGACCCGTCAAGGTCGGGAGTGATCTCCAGCTGGGGAAAAGATCCTTCTTCTGCAGGGTTGGTTTCAGTAATCTGATAGTCCATCAGCTGAACACGCTCCTTTGATGTTAAGACAGTCCTCCAGCGATGTAAGAGCTGATTGACGACACGCAGGGACCTTACTCCCAAATGCACTACCAGGTCCTCTGCCCATGACAGGTCAGTCCCCGCGATGTTCACCAGCTCCCGGAGTGTCACGACCCTTGAGATGAGAGCTCTGGACAGTGCAGGGGCAGTCACACCTGAGGTGTCCAGATGTCCGCCATGAATCAGGGGCTCCTCCAGTAGCCAGTGCAGTGTTCCACAGCCCTTGTTTCGTTTTCTAAAACAGTTCCAGATTTTAAAAAGTCCACGGTAAAAACTCGGTAATCCAGAAACGTCCAGCGTTTTGGTATCCATTAAAAACAAAGTTTGGTCTAGCCCCAGTCCTCCGACCTTGTGTAAACGTCCATGGGCTACTGGTCTCCATATTAAGTCTTTGGGACCAGTGAGGAGTCTCTGGAGGAACTGGAGGCGGAAAGCTGCAGTTCTGCTGACTAACTGGACCAGCCCCTGTCCCCCTTCTTCTTTGGGCAGGTGCAGGACGCTCTGAGGAATCCAGTGTAGACCGTCCCAGAAGAAGTCCACCAGCAGGGCCTGGATGCTTGCCAGCAGGTTTGGCGGCAGATCCACACATGCCAGTTTGTGCCAGAGGAACGATGCGGCTAGGTTGTTGATGACCAGCGTTCGCCCCCTGAAGGACATCCTTGGGACCGGCCGCTTCCACCTGCTCAGTCTACCTTTCACATGCTCTACAGTGCCTTCACAGTTTTTGTTTAAAAACTCATTATTCCCCAGGTAGACACCCAAGTAATTAAAACCATCTTTTTTCCATACTAGACCCCCTGGTAGTGTAGGTCGCTCTCCTCCCCACTCCCCAACTAAAATGGCTTCACTTTTCGCCCAGTTGACTTTTGCAGAAGATAAAACCTGAAAGTCATTTAAAATGTCAGTTAAAACATTCAAGTCTTTCTGTGAGTCTATCATTACTACCAGGTCATCTGCATACGCTGACAGACAGATAGAGGCATTAGTGTGTGGAACTTTAAAACCAGAAAGATGACTTCTGAGTTTATTTAAAAGAGGTTCAATCGCTAATGTGTAGAGCATGCCTGACAAAGCACAGCCCTGCCTGATACCCCTCAACACTTTAAAAGGAGCACATAAACCACCATTAACCTTCAATACACTCGCAATTTCACAGTACAACACCTTGACCATGGCTATAAAACCTGGGTTGAACCCGAAGGTTTCCAGCACCTTCCATAAGTATTCGTGCTCAACCCGGTCAAAAGCCTTTTCCTGATTTAGAAAAATCAGACCAGTCTTTAAGCCCAATAATCTAGAGACGTCCAAAATGTCATGAATTAAATATATATAATCAAATATAGACCTATCAGGCACACAGTACGACTGGTCCTGGTGAGTGATCTGCTCCATAACCTTGGTCAGTCTCGAGGCTAATGCTTTTGAAAGCAGCTTGATGTCAGTGCACAGTAGTGAGACTGGGCATGTTCTTCAGGTGGGTCAGGTCTCCCTTTGTGGGCAGCAGGGTCAGGACAGCCCTCCTGCAGCTCAGCGGTAGATGACCGACATTCATGCTGTCCCATAGGACCTCCAGCACATCCTGCCCTATTACTGCCCAGAAAGCCTTGTAGAATTCAACAGGGAGACCATCTTTCCCTGGCACCCATCCATTCTCCATGCCTTGGAGAGCTTTGTGGAGCTCTGCCAGTGTCGATTCTCCATCCAGCTCCCTGGCCACTTGCTCTGAGGGCTTTGGCAGGTCTTTCAGAAATCTCTCCTCCACCACTCATGCCCCTGACCACTCACTGCTGTATAGCTTCAAGTAGAAGCTTACTGTCTGCTTACGAATTTCAGTGGCCTCCGACAAGAGATCCCCTGATTCTGTTCGCATAGCATGTATCTTTTCTGTCTTTTCTGTCCATTCTTTTGCTCTAAACTGAAGAAGAACTTAGAAGGAGCGTCCATCCTGGTCACACTTGTGAAGCGTGAGCAGACCAGTGCCCCCTGTGCTGTAATGTCTAACAGATCGTTCATTTTGGCTTTTTTACTTTTGAGAGCTTCAATATGCCCTCGATCTCCGGTGGCCTCCAAACACTGGAGTTCCGCTATTTCTATCTCCAGAGCTTTCAGAGATCTAACAATGTCTCTTGTGACGTTGAGAGTGTACTGTTGACAAAATAGTTTGATTTGCATTTTAGTAAAATCCCACCACTCTTGTAAAGAGTTAAAAGCTGCCTTCTCTGATTTAAAAAAAAATTCCATAAATAAATAAAAGACTTTCTAAAATTAGCATCATCTAAAAGTGCAGTGTTAAAATGCCAGTAGGTGCTCTTAGGCTTTACATTCCTTTTACTGATCGTACATTGTACCATGCATCACTTCAGGCCTCAATCATCTCCCACAGGCGCTTACGAGAAGCCATGTGAGGTTCTGCGTGGTTCCGATCTAAATTATCTGCTGTGCAATTACAATCAAAATATTAAAAATTAAAAATTAAAATATCAGTGGTGTTGCTATTAGCAATGACACTGTTCGGTTTGTCTAAAAAATTCATTCTCTCCACTGCACTGGTGGGAGTGTACACACAGATAAAAACTAAAACCTCATTTTCATTAAACTCATTTACTTTTAAAAGCCTCCCGTTTAAAATCTCTTCAACTGAATAAGAACATGGGATAAAACTGCGAGCAAAGAGCAGAGCAACACCACCACTGAATGATGTGTTGTGACTTAAAATCGTCAACCCTTCCCACTCCTTCACCCAATCAGCAGCATTGCTGTTATCGCTGTGGGTTTCCTGCAGCATCATGACATCACTCCGCTTCTGCTTCACAAGTTCATATAACTTTACTCTCTTATTATACTCTCTTGCTCCATTAACATTCAAGCTCGCAACATGAATCCCGTTCATTAAAAAGTATAGATAAAATAAACAGAGGGTGAAAACCACTCTATCATAAAACACACCACACACTCTACAAATCATCATCAGAGTTTTCCTTATTCACCTTAGTGATCAGTTTACTTAAACGATAGACTTCCACATCAATAAAAGCGCCTTCTCTTCTGAGATGTTTAACATCGTGAATGAACTGTTTTCTGTCTGGGAAAAACTCTTCAATCACTACGTTTTTTTGCCACTTGGAAATTCTTTAATGTCCTCAGCAGGGTAAATGACACTTAGCTGTTCTTCCTGTGAGGCGAAGATCATCTGCTTTTGTTTCTGTCTTTGCCTGCTTTCGTCCATGTCCCTTACCTTTTTTCTTTCTCTTAGTTGGTACTTTAAAAGTGGGCTCGTCCTCCATCTCCACATCTCCCCCGTCCTCATGCACTGGTGTGATGACTGGTGCTTCCAAGCAACAGCTCTGCACCTCTGTGCCTGCCTCTGCCAGCACAGGCAGCTCCAGCACTGCACCACTGGGCAGGGCCTCTCCCGGTCCGGTTCAGTCAAGCAGGTCTTTTCCTGGTCTTGTTCAGTCTCTCCGGGCCTTACTGAGACCGCTTCGGCCGAGCAGGACCTCACTGTGACCGGTTCAGCCGCGCAGGGCTCTTCTAGGGTTGTTGTAGCTCCAGTGGGCTTCTGGGCTGAAGGCTGGGCTTGGGGTTCGCTCTCTGTCTGTTCTGGTGCAGCAGCCACTCCGGGGCTTTCCGCAGCTGGCCGAACCGTAGCCGCAGGGGGAACAACCACAGCAGGCTCAGCTGCTTCTTGCCCCAGTCGCTCAGAAACACCGGGGTCACTTTGCCTTTCAGGACAGGCCCAAACAAGATGCCCTGTTCTACCACATTTAAAACATTTAATATCGGCATCTGAAGATACAAAGATGTTGTAATCGAACCCATCAACACTGAATTTAACAACAACATTTAGCTCCTCTGTACCTTCTTTAAAAACCATGTAAACCATTCTCCTAAAAGACACCAGATGCTTAACCAGTGAGAACTTACAGCCGAGGGGGATTCTCTTAATGGGGGAGACCAGACGCCCGTACCGAGAAAGCTCATTAGCAATTACTTTATCAGAAATAAAAGGAGGGACATTAGACAGTATAACCTTCTTTGCTGGGGAACTCAGGGGGGAAACCTATTTGAGTTCGTTGTTAATGACGATGCCCTGCCCAGTCAGTTTAGTCACTTTAGCAACATCATTCAGAAAAACCACAATTACACTGTTCATGCATGAGGCAGCGACGATATTTCTGTGACCCACCACATCACCAATCGCTAACACACACTCCTCAACACTCAGTCAAACTTCCATGCTGCAGCATATTCAGATTCACCATGCTCCTCCGACACGCTACTCACACATACACACACGAACACACACACACACACACACCACTGCTTTCTCGCTAACACACACTCACACAACAAAAGTAATAAATCCGAGATGTTTCCACGGAAGAAATAGCATTAAATGTCGAAAAAAAAAATTGGCAAGACACCAACCACTCTCACACACTCAGCATGCCACACTCGCCACGCATGCGCAGAGAGAGAAAGAGAAAGAAAAGGAGACAGAGAGAGAGAGAGAGAGAGAGAGAGAGAGAGAGAACCCTGAACATGTGAAGGTGGAGAGAAATAGATGTTTTAATGTACAAGAGTGAAGGAGCACTGAGCCTTGAGGAACTTTGGCAGAGAAGATGTGGATCCTTTCTATGTGACCTGCTATAAGTGCTGTCTGAAACCACACCCACACACACACACACACACACACACACACACACACACATGCACAGTGTTAGAGGAATAAAGCATTATGAGGCCACATGCTGTGAAAAGTGCAGGATCTGAGCAGGTCTAATGAGTGTTTGGTGAAGGTGGAGTCACAGTCCTCTAAATCCACCGTCTGTTCTCTAATCAGGGAAACAGTTTGATCTGAATCTGCACAAACACACATTACTACCATCAAAGACACACACATACAAAAACACACACACACACACACACACACAGTCTTCCTGTGATGGGTAACTACTCAAAAAAGCTCATTTAACTTCATATGAAGCTCACATAATGGTGTAGTATATCAGTAGTGTAGCAACACCGTATCAGTAGTGTAGCAGTAGTGTAGCAATAGTGTAGCAGTAATGCATCAGTAGTGTAGCAATAGTGTAGCAATAGTGTAGCAGTAGTGCATCAGTAGTGTAACTGTAGTGTAGCTGTAGTGCATCAGTAGTGTAGCAATAGTGTAGCAGTAGTGCAGCAGTAGTGCAGCAGTAGTGTAGCAATAGTGCATCAGTAGTGTAGCAGTAGTGTAGCAATAGTGTAGCAGTAGTGTAGCAATAGTGTATCAGTAGTGTAGCAGGAGTGCATCAGTAGTGTAGCAGTAGTGTATCAGTAGTGTAGCAGTAGTGCATCAGTAGTGTAGCAATAGTGTAGCAGTAGTGCATCAGTAGTGCATCAGTAGTGCATCAGTAGTGTAGCAGTAGTGTAGCAATAGTGTAGCAATAGTGTAGCAGTAGTGCATCAGTAGTGTAGCAATAGTGTATCAGTAGTGTAGCTGTAGTGTAGCAATAGTGCATCAGTAGTGTAGCAATAGTGTAGCTGTAGTGTATCAGTAGTGTATCAGTAGTGCAGCAGTAGTGTAGCTGTAGTGTATCAGTAGTGTATCAGTAGTGCAGCAGTAGTGCATCAGTAGTGTAGCAATAGTGTATCAGTAGTGTAGCAATAGTGTAGCAGTAATGCATCAGTAGTGTAGCAGTAGTGCATCAGTAGTGTAGCAATAGTGTAGCAGTAGTGTAACTGTAGTGTAGCAATAGTGTAGCTGTAGTGCATCAGTAGTGTAGCGGTAGTGCATCAGTAGTGTAGCAATAGTGTAGCAATAGTGTAGCAGTAGTGTAGCAATAGTGTAGCAGTAGTGTAGCAGTAGTGTAGCAATAGTGTATCAGTAGTGTAGCAGTAGTGCATCAGTAGTGTTGCAATAGTGTAGCAGTAGTGCATCAGTAGTGCATCAGTAGTGCATCAGTAGTGTAGCAATAGTGTATCAGTAGTGTAGCAGTAGTGCATCAGTAGTGTAGCAGTAGTGTAGCAATAGTGTAGCAGTAGTGCATCAGTAGTGTAGCAATAGTGTATCAGTAGTGTAGCAATAGTGTAGCTGTAGTGTATCAGTAGTGCATCAGTAGTGTAGCTGTAGTGTATCAGTAGTGTAGCTATAGTGCAGCAATAGTGTATCAGTAGTGTAGCAGTAGTGTAGCAGTAGTGCATCAGTAGTGTAGCAATAGTGTATCAGTAGTGTAGCAGTAGTGTAGCAGGAGTGCATCAGTAGTGTAGCAGTAGTGTAGCAATAGTGTAGCAGTAGTGCATCAGTAGTGTAGCAATAGTGTATCAGTAGTGTAGCAGTAGTGCATCAGTAGTGTAGCAATAGTGCATCAGTAGTGTAGCAATAGTGACAGTAGGGGCATCAGTAGTGAGCAGTAGTGCATCAGTAGTGTAGCAATAGTGTATCAGTAGTGTAGCAATAGTGTATCAGTAGTGTATCAGTAGTGTAGCAATAGTGTATCAGTAGTGTAGCAATAGTGTATCAGTAGTGTAGCTGTAGTGTATCAGTAGTGTAGCGTAGTGATCAGTAGTGTAGCAGATAGTGTATCAGTAGTGTAGCAGTAGTGTAGCATAGTGTATCAGTAGTGTAGCAGTAGTGTAGTAGTGATCAGTAGTGTAGCAATAGTGTATCAGTAGTGCAGCAGTAGTGTAGCAGTAGTGCATCAGTAGTGTAGCAATAGTGTATCAGTAGTGTAGCAATAGTGTATCAGTAGTGTAGCAGTAGTGTAGCAGTAGTGCATCAGTAGTGTAGCAATAGTGTAGCAGTAGTGCATCAGTAGTGTAGCAATAGTGTATCAGTAGTGTAGCAGTAGTGTATCAGTAGTGTAGCAGTAGTGTAGCAGTAGTGTACGTAGTGTAGCAGTAGTGTAGCAGTAGTGCATCATATAGCTAGTGTAGCAGTAGTGCATCAGTAGTGTAGCAGTAGTGCATCAGTAGTGTAGCAGTAGTGTATCAGTAGTGTAGCAGTAGTGTAGCAATAGTGTATCAGTAGTGTAGCAGTAGTGTATCAGTAGTGTAGGGCAGTAGTGTAGCATAGTGATCAGTAGTGTAGCAGTAGTGTATCAGTAGTGTAGCAATAGTGTATGCAGTAGTGTACAGTAGTGTACAGTGACAGTGTATCAGTAGTGTAGAAAGTAGTGTATCAGTAGTGTAGCAGTAGTGTAGCATAGTGATCAGTAGTGTAGCAATAGTGTTAGCAGTAGTGTAGCTAGTGTATCAGTAGTGTAGCAGTAGTGCATCAGTAGTGTAGCAATAGTGCATCAGTAGTGTAGCAATAGTGTACAGTAGTGTAGCTGTAGTGTAGCAGTAGTGTAGCAGTAGTGTAGCAATAGTGTATCAGTAGTGTAGCTGTAGTGCATCAGTAGTGTAGCAATAGTGTAGCAATAGTGCATCAGTAGTGTAGCAATAGTGTATCAGTAGTGCATCAGTAGTGTAGCGGTAGTGCATCAGTAGTGTAGCAATAGTGTAGCAATAGTGTAGCAGTAGTGTAGCAATAGTGTAGCAGTAGTGTAGCAGGAGTGCATCAGTAGTGTAGCAATAGTGTATCAGTAGTGTAGCAGTAGTGTATCAGTAGTGTAGCAGTAGTGCATCAGTAGTGTTGCAATAGTGTAGCAGTAGTGCATCAGTAGTGCATCAGTAGTGCATCAGTAGTGTAGCAATAGTGTATCAGTAGTGTAGCAGTAGTGCATCAGTAGTGTAGCATAGTGTAGCTAGTGTAGCAGTAGTGCATCAGTAGTGTAGCAATAGTGTATCAGTAGTGTAGCAATAGTGTAGCTGTAGTGTATCAGTAGTGCATCAGTAGTGTAGCTGTAGTGTATCAGTAGTGTATCAGTAGTGCAGCAGTAGTGTAGCTATAGTGCAGCAATAGTGTATCAGTAGTGTAGCAGTAGTGTAGCAGTAGTGCATCAGTAGTGTAGCAATAGTGTATCAGTAGTGTAGCAGTAGTGTAGCAGTAGTGCATCAGTCAGGAGTGCATCAGTAGTGTAGCAGTAGTGTAGCAATAGTGTAGCAGTAGTGCATCAGTAGTGTAGCAGTAGTGCATCAGTAGTGCATCAGTAGTGTAGCAATAGTGTATCAGTAGTGTAGCAGTAGTGCATCAGTAGTGTAGCAGTAGTGTAGCAGTAGTGTAGCAATAGTGTAGCAGTAGTGCATCAGTAGTGTATCAGTAGTGTATCAGTAGTGTATCAGTAGTGTAGCAATAGTGTATCAGTAGTGTAGCTGTAGAGTAGCAATAGTGTATCAGTAGTGTAGCAATAGTGTATCAGTAGTGTAGCTGTAGTGTATCAGTAGTGTAGCAATAGTGTATCAGTAGTGTAGCAATAGTGTAGTAATAGTGTATCAGTAGTGTAGCTGTAGTGTAGCAATAGTGTATCAGTAGTGCAGCAATAGTGTATCAGTAGTGTATCAGTAGTGTAGCAGTAGTGTAGCAGTAGTGTAGCAATAGTGTATCAGTAGTGTAGCTGTAGTGCATCAGTAGTGTAGCAATAGTGTAGCAATAGTGCATCAGTAGTGTAGCAGTAGTGCATCAGTAGTGTAGCAATAGTGTAGCAATAGTGTAGCAGTAGTGTAACTGTAGTGTAGCAATAGTGTAGCTGTAGTGCATCAGTAGTGTAGCAGTAGTGAGCATAGTGTAGCTAGTGTACAGTAGTGACATAGTGAGCGTAGTGACAGAGTGTAGCAATAGTGTACATAGTGACAATAGTGTACAGTATGACAGTAGTGTAGCAGTAGTGCATCAGTAGTGTGCAAGTGACAGTGTGACGTAGTGCATAAGTAGTGCATCAGTAGTGTAGCTAGTGATCAGTAGTGTAGCAATAGTGTACATAGTGTAGCAGTAGTGTATCAGTAGTGAGCAGTAGTGTACATAGTGTACAATAGTGTATCAGTAGTGTAGCGTAGGACATAGTGTCATAGTGTAGCATAGTGATCAGTAGTGTAGCTTAGGTAGCAATAGTGTATCAGTAGTGTAGCATAGTGATCAGTAGTGTAGCGTAGTGTACATAGTGTAGCATAGTGATCAGTAGTGTAGCATAGTGATCAGTAGTGTAGCATAGGTAGCTAGTGTACAGTAGTGCATCAGTAGTGTAGCGTAGTGTATCAGTAGTGCATCAGTAGTGTATATAGTGTACAGTAGTGTAGCATAGTGATCAGTAGTGTAGCATAGTGTAGCAGTAGGTGATCAGTAGTGTAGCATAGTGTAGTGTACAGTAGTGCATCAGTAGTGTAGCATAGTGATCAGTAGTGTAGCAATAGTGTATCAGTAGTGTAGCATAGTGTAGTAGTGTACATAGTGACGTAGTGTAGCAATAGTGTACAGTAGTGAGCGTAGTGATCAGTAGTGTAGAAAGTAGTGTAGCAATAGTGTATCAGTAGTGTAGCTGTAGGTAGCAATAGTGATCAGTAGTGTAGCAATAGTGTACAGTAGTGTAGCGTAGTGTATCAGTAGTGTAGCAATAGTGTATCAGTAGTGTACAATAGTGTATATAGTGTATCAGTATGTAGCTGTAGTGAGCAATAGTGTATCAGTAGTGAGCATAGTGTATCAGTAGTGTAGCTAGTGTATCAGTAGTGTACATAGTGTACAGTAGTGTACAGTAGTGTAGCAATAGTGTATCAGTAGTGTAGCTGTAGTGATCAGTAGTGTAGCAATAGTGTACATAGTGCACATAGTGTAGCAATAGTGATCAGTAGTGACAGTAGTGTAGCGTAGTGCATCAGTAGTGTAGCAATAGTGTAGCATAGTGCATAGTAGTGTAGCAGTAGTGTAGCAGAGTGCATCAGTAGTGTAGCAATAGTGTACAGTAGTGTAGCAGTAGTGACAGTAGTGTAGCATAGTGTAGTAGTGTTGTAGTGTACAGTAGTGACAGTAGTGTCAGTAGTTAGCAATAGTGTACAGTAGTGACAGTAGTGTCATAGTGCTCAGTAGTGTAGCATAGTGATCAGTAGTGTAGCATAGTGTACTAGTGTATCAGTAGTGACAGTAGTGTAGCGTAGTGTACAGTAGTGTACAGTAGTGCACAGTAGTGACATAGTGAGCAATAGTGTATCAGTAGTGTAGCAGTAGTGTAGAGTAGTGCATCAGTAGTGTAGCAGAGTGCATCAGTAGTGTAGCAGTAGTGTAGCAATAGTGTAGCAGTAGTGCATCAGTAGTGTAGCAGTAGTGACAGTAGTGACATAGTGTAGCAATAGTGTATCAGTAGTGTAGTGAGAGTAGCATAGTGATCAGTAGTGTAGCATAGTGTACAGTAGTGTAGCTGTAGAGTAGCAATAGTGTATCAGTAGTGTAGCAATAGTGTAGCAGTAGTGATCAGTAGTGTAGCGTAGTGTACAGTAGTGTATCAGTAGTGTAGCAATAGTGTACAGTAGTGTAGCAATAGTGTATCAGTAGTGTAGCGTAGGTAGCAATAGTGTATCAGTAGTGTAGCAATAGTGATCAGTAGTGTAGCGTAGTGTATCAGTAGTGTAGCAATAGTGATCAGTAGTGTAGCATAGTGTAGAATAGTGTATCAGTAGTGTAGCAATAGTGTACAGTAGTGCAGCAATAGTGTATCAGTAGTGACGTAGTGTACATAGTGTATCAGTAGTGTAGCAGTAGTGTAGCAGTAGTGTAGCAATAGTGATCAGTAGTGTAGCTGTAGTGCATCAGTAGTGTAGCAATAGTGTAGCAATAGTGCATCAGTAGTGTAGCAATAGTGTATCAGTAGTGTAGCAATAGTGTAGAATAGTGATCAGTAGTGTAGCTGTAGTGTAGCAATAGTGATCAGTAGTGTAGTGTATCAGTAGTGTAGCAGTAGTGACAATGTGTATCAGTAGTGTAGCGTAGTGCATCAGTAGTGTAGAAAGTAGTGTAGCAATAGTGTAGCAGTAGTGTAGCTGTAGTGTACAGTAGTGTATCAGTAGTGTAGCAATAGTGTATCAGTAGTGTAGCAATAGTGTACAGTAGTGTACGTAGTGTAGCAATAGTGTATCAGTAGTGTAGCAATAGTGTATCAGTAGTGTAGCTGTAGTGTATCAGTAGTGTAGCTAGTGTATCAGTAGTGTAGCAATAGTGTATAGTAGTGTAGCAGTAGTGTAGCAATAGTGATCAGTAGTGTAGCTGTAGTGCATCAGTAGTGTAGCATAGTGATCAGTAGTGAGCAATAGTGTACAGTAGTGCATCAGTAGTGTAGCAATAGTGTAGCAATAGTGCATCAGTAGTGTAGCAATAGTGTAGCAGTAGTGTAGCAGTAGTGCATCAGTAGTGTAGCAATAGTGTACGTAGTGTAGCGTAGTGTACATAGTGTACAGTAGTGTAGCAGTAGTATCATAGTGTAGCATAGTGCATCAGTAGTGTAGCAGTAGTGCATCAGTAGTGTAGCAGTAGTGCATCAGTAGTGTAGCAGTAGTGTAGCAATAGTGTATCAGTAGTGTAGCGTATGATCAGTATGTAGCAGTAGTGTAGCAGTAGTGCATCAGTAGTGACAGTAGTGCATCAGTAGTGTAGCAATAGTGTACAGTAGTGACAGTAGTGTAGTGATCAGTAGTGTAGCAGTAGTGCATCAGTAGTGTAGCAGTAGTGCATCAGTAGTGTAGCAATAGTGACAGTAGTGCATCAGTAGTGTAGCAGTAGTGCATCAGTAGTGTAGCAATAGTGATCAGTAGTGTAGCTGTAGTGTAGCGTAGTGTAGCAGTAGTGTAGCAGTAGTGTAGCAATAGTGTATCAGTAGTGTAGCTGTAGTGCATCAGTAGTGTAGCAATAGTGTAGCAATAGTGCATCAGTAGTGTAGCAATAGTGTATCAGTAGTGCATCAGTAGTGTAGCGGTAGTGCATCAGTAGTGTAGCAATAGTGTAGCAATAGTGTAGCAGTAGTGTAGCAATAGTGTAGCAGTAGTGTAGCAGGAGTGCATCAGTAGTGTAGCAATAGTGTATCAGTAGTGTAGCAGTAGTGTATCAGTAGTGTAGCAGTAGTGCATCAGTAGTGTTGCAATAGTGTAGCAGTAGTGCATCAGTAGTGCATCAGTAGTGTGGGGCAATAGTGTATCAGTAGTGTAGCAGTAGTGCATCAGTAGTGTAGCAATAGTGTAGCAGTAGTGCATCAGTAGTGTAGCAATAGTGTATCAGTATGTAGCAATAGTGTAGCTGTAGTGTATCAGTAGTGCATCAGTAGTGTAGCTGTAGTGTATCAGTAGTGTATCAGTAGTGCAGCAGTAGTGTAGCTATAGTGCAGCAATAGTGTATCAGTAGTGTAGCAGTAGTGTAGCAGTAGTGCATCAGTAGTGTAGCAATAGTGTATCAGTAGTGTAGCAGTAGTGTAGCAGTAGTGTAGCAGGAGTGCATCAGTAGTGTAGCAGTAGTGTAGCAATAGTGTAGCAGTAGTGCATCAGTAGTGTAGCAGTAGTGCATCAGTAGTGCATCAGTAGTGTAGCAATAGTGTATCAGTAGTGTAGCAGTAGTGCATCAGTAGTGTAGCAGTAGTGTAGCAGTAGTGTAGCAATAGTGTAGCAGTAGTGCATCAGTAGTGTATCAGTAGTGTATCAGTAGTGTATCAGTAGTGTAGCAATAGTGTATCAGTAGTGTAGCTGTAGAGTAGCAATAGTGTATCAGTAGTGTAGCAATAGTGTATCAGTAGTGTAGCTGTAGTGTATCAGTAGTGTAGCAATAGTGTATCAGTAGTGTAGCAATAGTGTAGTAATAGTGTATCAGTAGTGTAGCTGTAGTGTAGCAATAGTGTATCAGTAGTGCAGCAATAGTGTATCAGTAGTGTATCAGTAGTGTAGCAGTAGTGTAGCAGTAGTGTAGCAATAGTGTATCAGTAGTGTAGCTGTAGTGCATCAGTAGTGTAGCAATAGTGTAGCAATAGTGCATCAGTAGTGTAGCAGTAGTGCATCAGTAGTGTAGCAATAGTGTAGCAATAGTGTAGCAGTAGTGTAACTGTAGTGTAGCAATAGTGTAGCTGTAGTGCATCAGTAGTGTAGCGGTAGTGCATCAGTAGTGTAGCAATAGTGTAGCAATAGTGTAGCAGTAGTGTAGCATAGTGTAGCAGTAGTGTAGCAGGAGTGTAGCAATAGTGTAGCAATAGTGTATCAGTAGTGTAGCAGTAGTGTATCAGTAGTGTAGCAGTAGTGCATCAGTAGTGTTGCAATAGTGTAGCAGTTGTGCAATAGTGCATCAGTAGTGCATCAGTAGTGTAGCAATAGTGTATCAGTAGTGTAGCAGTAGTGCATCAGTAGTGTAGCAGTAGTGTAGCAATAGTGTAGCAGTAGTGCATCAGTAGTGTAGCAATAGTGTATCAGTAGTGTAGCAATAGTGTAGCTGTAGTGTATCAGTAGTGCATCAGTAGTGTAGCTGTAGTGTATCAGTAGTGTAGCATAGTGCAGCAATAGTGTATCAGTAGTGTAGCAGTAGTGCATCAGTAGTGTAGCAATAGTGTATCAGTAGTGTAGCAGTAGTGCATCAGTAGTGTAGCAGGAGTGCATCAGTAGTGTAGCAGTAGTGTAGCAATAGTGTACAGTAGTGCATCAGTAGTGTAGCAGTAGTGCATCAGTAGTGCATCAGTAGTGTAGCAATAGTGTATCAGTAGTGTAGCAATAGTGCATCAGTAGTGTAGCAATAGTGTAGCAGTAGTGCATCAGTAGTGTAGCTGTAGTGTATCAGTAGTGTATCAGTAGTGTAGCAATAGTGTATCAGTAGTGTAGCAATAGTGTATCAGTAGTGTAGCTGTAGAGTAGCAATAGTGTATCAGTAGTGTAGCAATAGTGTATCAGTAGTGTAGCTGTAGTGTATCAGTAGTGTAGCAATAGTGTAGTAATAGTGTATCAGTAGTGTAGCTGTAGTGTAGCAATAGTGTATCAGTAGTGCAGCAATAGTGTATCAGTAGTGTATCAGTAGTGTATCAGTAGTGTAGCAGTAGTGTAGCAGTAGTGTAGCAATAGTGTATCAGTAGTGTAGCTGTGTGCATAGTAGTGTAGCAATAGTGTAGCAATAGTGCATCAGTAGTGTAGCAATAGTGTATCAGTAGTGCATCAGTAGTGTAGCGGTAGTGCATCAGTAGTGTAGCAATAGTGTAGCAGTAGTGTAGCAATAGTGTAGCAGTAGTGTAGCAGGAGTGCATCAGTAGTGTAGCAATAGTGTATCAGTAGTGTAGCAGTAGTGTAGCAGTAGTGCATCAGTAGTGTTGCAATAGTGTAGCAGTAGTGCATCAGTAGTGCATCAGTAGTGCATCAGTAGTGTAGCAATAGTGTATCAGTAGTGTAGCAGTAGTGCATCAGTAGTGTAGCAGTAGTGTAGCAATAGTGTAGCAGTAGTGCATCAGTAGTGTAGCAATAGTGTATCAGTAGTGTAGCAATAGTGTAGCTGTAGTGTATCAGTAGTGCATCAGTAGTGTAGCTGTAGTGTATCAGTAGTGTATCAGTAGTGCAGCAGTAGTGTAGCTATAGTGCAGCAATAGTGTATCAGTAGTGTAGCAGTAGTGCATCAGTAGTGTAGCAATAGTGTATCAGTAGTGTAGCAGTAGTGTAGCAGTAGTGCATCAGTAGTGTAGCAGGAGTGCATCAGTAGTGTAGCAGTAGTGTAGCAATAGTGTAGCAGTAGTGCATCAGTAGTGTAGCAGTAGTGCATCAGTAGTGCATCAGTAGTGTAGCAATAGTGTATCAGTAGTGTAGCAGTAGTGCATCAGTAGTGTAGCAGTAGTGTACAGTAGTGTAGCAATAGTGTATCAGTAGTGTAGCTGTAGAGTAGCAATAGTGTATCAGTAGTGTAGCAATAGTGTAGCAGTAGTGCATCAGTAGTGTAGCTGTAGTGTATCAGTAGTGTATCAGTAGTGTAGCAATAGTGTATCAGTAGTGTAGCAATAGTGTATCAGTAGTGTAGCTGTAGAGTAGCAATAGTGTATCAGTAGTGTAGCAATAGTGTATCAGTAGTGTAGCTGTAGTGTATCAGTAGTGTAGCAATAGTGTATCAGTAGTGTAGCAATAGTGTAGCAGTAGTGCATCAGTAGTGTAGCTGTAGTGTATCAGTAGTGTATCAGTAGTGTAGCAATAGTGTATCAGTAGTGTAGCAATAGTGTATCAGTAGTGTAGCTGTAGAGTAGCAATAGTGTATCAGTAGTGTAGCAATAGTGTATCAGTAGTGTAGCTGTAGTGTATCAGTAGTGTAGCAATAGTGTATCAGTAGTGTAGCAATAGTGTAGTAATAGTGTATCAGTAGTGTAGCTGTAGTGTAGCAATAGTGTATCAGTAGTGCAGCAATAGTGTATCAGTAGTGTAGCTGTAGTGTATCAGTAGTGTAGCAGTAGTGTAGCAGTAGTGTAGCAATAGTGTATCAGTAGTGTAGCTGTAGTGCATCAGTAGTGTAGCAATAGTGTAGCAATAGTGCATCAGTAGTGTAGCAATAGTGTATCAGTAGTGTAGCAATAGTGTAGTAATAGTGTATCAGTAGTGTAGCAATAGTGTATCAGTAGTGCAGCAATAGTGTATCAGTAGTGTAGCTGTAGTGTATCAGTAGTGTATCAGTAGTGTAGCAGTAGTGTAGCAATAGTGTATCAGTAGTGTAGCTGTAGTGCATCAGTAGTGTAGCAATAGTGCATCAGTAGTGTAGCAATAGTGTAGCAGTAGTGTAGCTGTAGTGTATCAGTAGTGTATCAGTAGTGTAGCAATAGTGTATCAGTAGTGTAGCTGTAGTGTATCAGTAGTGTAGCTGTAGTGTAGCAATAGTGTATCAGTAGTGTAGCAGTAGTGTAGCAATAGTGTATCAGTAGTGTAGCTGTAGTGCATCAGTAGTGTAGCGATAGTGTATCAGTAGTGCAGCAATAGTGTAGCAGTAGTGCATCAGTAGTGTAGCAGTAGTGTAGCAATAGTGCATCAGTAGTGTAGCAATAGTGTAGCAGTAGTGCATCAGTAGTGTAGCAGTAGTGCATCAGTAGTGTAGCAATAGTGTAGCTGTAGTGTAGCTGTAGTGTATCAGTAGTGTATCAGTAGTGTAGCAGTAGTGCATCAGTAGTGTAGCAATAGTGCATCAGTAGTGTAGCAATAGTGTAGCAGTAGTGCATCAGTAGTGTAGCAGTAGTGCATCAGTAGTGTAGCAGTAGTGCATCAGTAGTGTAGCAGTAGTGTAGCAATAGTGTATCAGTAGTGTAGCTGTAGTGTATCAGTAGTGTAGCAGTAGTGTAGCAGTAGTGCATCAGTAGTGTAGCAGTAGTGCATCAGTAGTGTAGCAATAGTGTAGCAGTAGTGCATCAGTAGTGTAGTGCATCAGTAGTGTAGCAGTAGTGCATCAGTAGTGTAGCAGTAGTGCATCAGTAGTGTAGCAATAGTGTAGCAGTAGTGCATCAGTAGTGTAGTGCATCAGTAGTGTAGCAGTAGTGCATCAGTAGTGTAGTGCATCAGTAGTGTAGCAGTAGTGCATCAGTGGTGTATCAGTAGTGTAGCAGTAGTGCATCAGTAGTGTAGCAGTAGTGTAGCAATAGTGCATCAGTAGTGTAGCAATAGTGTATCAGTAGTGTAGCTGTAGTGTATCAGTAGTGTAGCAATAGTGTATCAGTAGTGTAGCAATAGTGTATCAGTAGTGTATCAGTAGTGTAGCAATAGTGTATCAGTAGTGTAGCAATAGTGTATCAGTAGTGTAGCTGTAGTGTATCAGTAGTGTAGCTGTAGTGCATCAGTAGTGTAGCGATAGTGTATCAGTAGTGTAGCAATAGTGTAGCAGTAGTGCATCAGTAGTGTAGCAGTAGTGTAGCAATAGTGCATCAGTAGTGTAGCAATAGTGTAGCAGTAGTGCATCAGTAGTGTAGCAGTAGTGCATCAGTAGTGTAGCAATAGTGTATCAGTAGTGTAGCTGTAGTGTATCAGTAGTGTAGCAGTAGTGTAGCAGTAGTGCATCAGTAGTGTAGCAATAGTGTAGCAGTAGTGCATCAGTAGTGTAGCAGTAGTGCATCAGTAGTGTAGCAGTAGTGCATCAGTAGTGTAGCAATAGTGTATCAGTAGTGTAGCAGTAGTGCATCAGTAGTGTAGCAGTAGTGTAGCAGTAGTGCATCAGTAGTGTAGCAGTAGTGCATCAGTAGTGTAGCAATAGTGTATCAGTAGTGTAGCTGTAGTGTAGCAATAGTGTATCAGTAGTGTAGCAGTAGTGTAGCAGTAGTGCATCAGTAGTGTAGCAGTAGTGCATCAGTAGTGTAGCAATAGTGTATCAGTAGTGTAGCAGTAGTGTAGCAATAGTGTATCAGTAGTGTAGCAGTAGTGCATCAGTAGTGTAGCAGTAGTGTAGCAGTAGTGCATCAGTAGTGTAGCAGTAGTGTAGCAGTAGTGCATCAGTAGTGTAGCAATAGTGTAGCAGTAGTGCATCAGTAGTGTAGTGCATCAGTAGTGTAGCAGTAGTGCATCAGTAGTGTAGCAGTAGTGCATCAGTAGTGTAGCAATAGTGTAGCAGTAGTGCATCAGTAGTGTAGTGCATCAGTAGTGTAGCAGTAGTGCATCAGTAGTGTAGCAGTAGTGCATCAGTAGTGTAGTGCATCAGTAGTGTAGCAGTAGTGCATCAGTAGTGTAGTGCATCAGTAGTGTAGCAGTAGTGCATCAGTAGTGTAGTGCATCAGTAGTGTAGCAGTAGTGCATCAGTGGTGTATTAGTAGTTTATCAGTAGTGTAGCTGTAGTGTATCAGTAGTGTAGCAAAAGTGTATCAGTAGTGTAGCTGTAGTGTAGCAGTAGTGTAGCAAAAGTGTATCAGTAGTGTAATAATAATAATAATAATAACCTTTATTTTCTATAGCGCCTTTAACAGTACATCTCAAAGCACTGTACAAAAGCAAGTAAAAACAACAACAATACACACACATAATACAAAAATTAGAGCAACGGAAATAGACTATAAAAAGGAAAAATTCAACAATTTAATTAAAAGCTACCCTAAAAAAATGTGTTTTAAGCTGAGATTTAAAAATGCTAAGAGATTTAGCTTGCCTTATCTCAATCGGTAAAGAATTCCATAGTTTTGGAGCAAGTGAAGAAAAAGTCCTATCTCCCATCGATCTTAAACGAGTTAAGGGAACTGTTAAAAGACCTGTTTCAGAAGAACGAAGGTCACGTGTTGGAGTGTAGGGAATTAAGAGCTCGGTCAAATATTGAGGTGCCAGCCCATGCAAGGCCTTATAGGTAAGCATCAAAATTTTAAAATCAACCCTAAACCTAACGGGGAGCCAATGCAAAGACTCCAAAACAGGAGAAATATGACCTCTTATCTTATTTCTTGTAAGAATTCTAGCAGCCGAATTTTGCACAACCTGCAATTTGTTTAAGGTAGCTTTTGACACCCCAGCCAACAAGGCATTACAGTAATCAATACGGGAAAACACAAAAGTGTTGATCAGTCTCTCAGCAACAATAAATGACAACATAGGACGCAATCTGGCAATATTTCTGAGATGGAAGAAGGAAGTTTTAACAGTATTTTGGATATGTGGCTCAAATGTTAAATTGGCATCAAAAATTACCCCTAAATTTCTCAGTTTTGTTTGAAACTCCACATTGGAACCATCAAGAGAAAGCTTGACTGACCCAGATTTACGTAGTTGGTGGGGTGACCCAGATTTACGTAGTTGGTGGGGTGACCCAGATTTACGTAGTTGGTGGGGTGACCCAGATTTACGTAGTTGGTGGGGTGACCCAGATTTACGTAGTTGGTGGGGTGAACCAACGAGCATAATCTCTGTCTTTTCACTGTTAAGACAAAGAAAATTCTCAGTCATCCATTCTTTCATCTTAGAAATACATTCAGAAATAAAATCAACAGGCACAGTTTCATTAGGTTTAAAATGAATATAGATCTGAGTGTCATCTGCATAAAAATGAAATTTTAGACCAAGTGATCTCAAAAGCTGGCCAAGAGAGAAAACATAAATATTAAAAAGCAGAGGGCCCAAAATAGATCCCTGAGGCACACCAGATTGAACAGCCTTAACCTCAGATCTAAATCCACCCATGGCAACAAACTGCTGCCGATCATAGAGGTAGGACTTAAACCAATTTAAAACAGTATCAGAGACACCAAAAAAAGTTTGAAGACGACTAATTAAAACTAAATGATCAACAGTGTCAAAAGCGGCACTGAGATCAAGAAGAATCAAAACTGAAAGACAGCCAGAATCTGAAGCGATTAACAAATCATTGGTAACCCTAACCAGAGCTGTTTCTGTACTATGGAATTTACGAAAGCCAGATTGCAAAGGCTCAAATAGATTGTTCTCAGCTAAATGAGAAATTAACTGAGAAGCAACAACTCGCTCCAAAAGTTTAGTAAGAAAAGAGAGATTAGATATGGGACGGAAATTAGCAAGGCTTTCATAGTCAGTATTTGTCTTTTTAGGTACCGGGGTAATCGCAGCCGTTTTAAAAGCTGTTGGGACAACCCCAGTACACAGAGAGTCATTTATAATGCTTATAACAACAGGACACAGAGAAGCAAAACATGACTGAAACAAACCAGTCGGTATGGGATCTAATACAGAAGTGGCTGCTTTCATTTTAGATGCCTCAGCTAAAAGAGAATATGTGTCAAATGTACAAAATTTTGAAAACATAGAACCAGAATAACAGGGAAAAGTCACAGCTGAAGAGGACAATTAAGTAGAAGCACATAAATCTCTACGAACATTTTCAACCTTAGTGCCAAAGAAATCCAGGAACTTATTACAGATGTGTTCAGAAGAAGTAAAATGAGAGGCAGTTTTACGATTCAGCAATTTGCTAATAGAATTAAAAAGTAGTCTTGAATTTCCTTGATTGTCATTAATCATTTTAGAAAAATAATCAGATCTGGCTGAGACAATACCAGCCTTATATTCTTGTAAGCAGACTTTCCATGTTTGATGATGAACAGTCAGACCTGAGAGACGCCACCTACGTTCCATTTTACGGCAAGATGTCTTCATTATACGCAAATCCTCATTATACCAAGGAGCAGGACGTACAAATGAAACAGAGCGTGACTTTTGAGGAGCAAATAAGTCCAGGCCAGCTAAAAGAACAGAATTTAACATAGAAACCTTTGTCTCAAGAGGATCAGATGGAGAGAAACTACTTAATGAAGAGTCAATAAAAACAGAAAAGTCAGAAGGGTCAACTGATCTCCATTTCCGGTATGTCAAGATACGAGAGGAGGCAGTGCTGGCGACAGGTATGTGCATATCAAAAAAGATTGCCAGATGATCAGACAACTCTAAATCCATAGTAGACAACTGAGACACAAAAGATCCATTAGATATCACAAGATCTAAAATATGACCTTTGTTATGTGTAATACAGTCAACAGACTGATTCAAACCAAAGCACTCCATCAAAGACAAGAAATCTTTTGTTAAAGCAGAATCTTTTTTGTCCATCTGGATGTTAAAATCCCCCAGAAAAAGAGTTCTCTCAAATTTGAGGCACAGATACGACAGCAGATCCGCAAACTCAGATAAAAAGTCGTTGTTTGCTTTAGGAGGCCGGTAGACTGTAGCTATGGCAGTTGAGTGACACTCAGAAACAGTTAAGACAAGACATTCAAACGAAGAAAACAGAGGAACAGTTACCGGTCTTAGATTGTATTGCTGATTGTACAATACAATAATGCCACCACCTCTACCAGTGGATCGCGGGAGATCGAATAACCCATAGCCAGCAGGAGTAAGTTCATTAAAAAGAAGACCATCCGACTGTTTGTGCCATGTTTCGACTAGAGTCGAGTTTTTCTTCCAAGATGATGTCCGATAAAATCACAGCTTTGTTGTTGACTGAGCGAGCATTGAGAAACGCCGATTTTAACAGGCGCGGAGACTCAGAAGACACCCGTGAAAGCTCTTTGTATGTGAGCGCAGACAAGTTGTTATAGTTAATCCCAGCTGGATGATACCGCAGCTTTTGTGGTTTATGAAGAAATATAGGATAAGAAACCGCATCAGATGATGAGCATATAAAACTGCGCCTTGAGGAGCGATGTAAGTAGCGCTTACGCCGGAGTATACCGACATCACCACAGTTAGCATAGGTATCATGTGCCAAATAGTGTAGCTGTAGTGTGTCAGTAGTGTATCAGAAGTGTAGCAATAGTGTATCAGTAGTGTAGCTGTACTGTAGCTATAGTGTAGCAATAGTGTATCAGTAGTGTATCAGTAGTGTAGCAATAGTGTATCAGTAGTGTATCAGTAGTTTATCAGTAGTGTAGCAATAGTGTATCAGTAGAGTAGCTGTAGTGTTGCTGTAGTGTATCAGTAGTGTAGCAGTAGTGTAGCTGTAGTGTTGCTGTAGTGTATCAGTAGTGTAGCTGTAGTGTATCAGTAGTGTAGCAATAGTGTATCAGTAGTGTATCAGTAGTGTATCAGTAGTGTAGCAATATTGTATCAGTAGTGTAGCTGTAGTGTAGCAATAGTGTATCAGTAGTGTAGCAGTAGTGTAGCAGTAGTGCATCAG
>JAUCMX010000023.1:20122702-20132702 GCA_033459395.1 Hemibagrus guttatus | reverse complement strand
TCTCGGTTTCTCTCTGGTATCTCTCTGTTTCTTTCTGGCATCTTTCTTTGGTATCTCTCTGGTGTCTTTCTCTGTTTCTCTCTGGTGTCCCTCTCTGTTGTCTCTCTCTGGTGTCTCTCTCTCTGGTGTCTCTCTCTCTGGTGTCCCTCTCTGTTGTCTCTCTCTGGTGTCTCTCTTTGTATCTCTGTTGTTCCTCAATGGCATCTGTCTCTGTTGTTTCTCTCTGTTGTCTCTTTGGTGTCTTACAAAGTTGAATTTGTTCTTTAAAGATGACTCGAAGTTTTATGCTCAGTGGATGAAGGTGAATGAACTTGCATTACATATAAGATATATATATATATTTTTTATTTATCTTTTTTCTTTCAACATGAATATAAGACAAGTGGTTTTATGTCACTTCTATTCTTAGAGAACTGAACAGAGTTAACTTTTAAAGTGGAAGTCTCTTTCTCGCTCTCTGTCTGTCTCTCTGTCTGTCCCTCTGTCTCTCTCTCTGTCTCTCTCTCTCTGACGTCCCTCAGGTCTGCTGCCACTGCAGGAGAGAGGTTCAGAGACGGAGAGTCTGTATGAGTTGGAGGGTCTAAACAGACTCATGTACTACGTGTGAGTGACCGGTTATTGATTTCTTCTCCTGCTGCTAACATACTGAGATATATTTTGATGTAATTGTTTCAGACTGAAATCAATGCTGTGTTCTCCTCAGGCGTCATGCTCGTCACTGGAATCGGTTCTTCAGGAGAAAATGCCATGTCTGGGTGAAATCCAAGCTCTTCTATTGGCTCGTCTTCCTGCTGGTATTCTTTAACACGCTGGTCATAGCCACGGAGCATCATCAGCAGTCCCAGTCTCTCACCGACTTCCAAGGTCACTCTTATCAAACTCCCATTCCACATTAACTGACTAACACCATCAGATTAACACCAGACTCCTCAGATTAACATCGGATTGTTCAGATTAACATCATTATGTCTACAATCAGTGTGGGACAGTTCTAGTGAGAGACAGTTCCAGTTTGGGACAATTTCAATGTAGACAGTTCCAGTTTGGGATAGTTCCAGTGTAGACAGTTCCAGTTTGGGATAGTTCCAGTGTAGACAGCTCCAGTGTACAGTTCCATTGTAAACAGTTCCAGTTTGTGATGTTGATTGGTTTTTGTGTCTGATTCTTCATAGAGATTTCGAATGAAGTTCTGCTGTCTCTGTTTGCGGTGGAGATGGTGATGAAGATGTACGCTCTTGGCCTGCCTTCTTACTTCATGTCTCTGTTTAACCGCTTCGACTGTTTTGTCGTGTCTGTTGGGATTCTGGAGCTCATCTTGGTCCACATGGGTGTCATGTCCACTATGGGCATCTCGGTCATGCGCTGCATTCGCCTGCTGCGGCTCATCAAAATCACCAAGTACACACTCTCATCATACTCTCAGTTACATCTTTATTAATGTCTTCACTGTCTACAGCTTCCAGAGTAAAAGTGTTACACTACAAGCCACTGTGTGTGTGTGTGTGTGTGTGTGTGTGGGGGTTGCGCGTGTGCGTTAGGTACTGGACGTCTCTCAGTAACCTGGTGGCATCTCTGTTGAACTCAGTGCGCTCCATTGCATCTCTCCTGCTCCTTCTCTTCCTCTTCATCGTCATCTTCTCTCTGCTCGGCATGCAGGTGTTCGGCGGAAAATTCAACTTCGCTGACCAGAAGATTAGACGAAGTAACTTTGACAATTTCCCTCAGGCACTCATCACCGTCTTCCAGGTAACAACACACACACAGGTCACACACAGGACACACACTCAGGACACACACACACACACACACACAAAAGGACACACACACACAGGACACACACAGGACACACACACAGGACATGCACACAGAACACGCACACACACACAGGACACACACACACACAGGACGATTCTGCATCTTCTGCATGTTTCCATCACTCACTCTGTCACTCTTTTGTCTGTCTGTCTGTAGATCCTGACAGGAGAGGACTGGAACACTGTGATGTATGATGGTATCATGGCTCATGGAGGTCCTGTGATGCCTGGCATCCTTGTCAGCATTTACTTCATCGTTCTTTTCATTTGTGGCAACTGTATCCTTTACACAGTGTGTGTGTGTGTGTGTGTGTGTGTGTGTGTGTTTTCCTAAGCTGTCCCACACAGTCATCCTGTTAAACGTGTTCTTGGCCATTGCGGTGGATAACCGGGCCCGAGGCTGAGAGCCTCACCTCTGCCCAGAAAGAAAAGGCAGAAGAAAAAAAGCGTAAAAAGATGCTCAGGTGAGGCCAAAGGTCAAATGGGTCAGAAACTGTGAAGAGTGTCACACTCTGCTCACACGTCTGATTGGTGTGTGATTCAGATCTAAGGTGTCTGATAAAGGAGATGAAGATAAATCTCTGGCTAAGAAACTGGCAGAGCAGCGGGCAAAAACAGAGGGAATCTCGACCACGGCCAGGGTGAGAAACTAACACACCTTTTTTTATAGAGTGTGATGTTTAGTGTTATAGAGTGTGATGTTTAGTGTTATAGAGTGTGATGTTTAGTGTTATAGAGTGTGATGTTTAGTGTTATAGGGTGTGATGTTTAGTGTTATAGAGTGTGATGTTTAGTGTTATAGAGTGTGATGTTTAGTGTTATAGAGTGTGATGTTTAGTGTTATAGAGTGTGATGTTTAGTGTTATAGAGTGTGATGTTTAGTGTTATAGAGTGTGATGTTTAGTGTTATAGAGTGTGATGTTTAGTGTTATAGGGTGTGATGTTTAGTGTTATAGAGTGTGATGTTTAGTGTTATAGAGTGTGATGTTTAGTGTTATAGAGTGTGATGTTTAGTGTTATAGAGTGTGATGTTTAGTGTTATAGAGTGTGATGTTTAGTGTTATAGAGTGTGATGTTTTAGAGTTTATTTATAAAAGAGTGAGGTGAGTGTAAGAGTGTGTAATGAACACGTGATGTCTCTGATCTGATCAGCTGAAGGTGGATGAGTTTGAGTCCAATGTTAATGAGATTAAAGACCCTTTCCCACCAGCTGACTTTCCGGGTGAGTAGAGTGTGTGTGTGTGTGTGTTTTAATTTTTAATTAAGCATGTATTTTAATATTTGAAGTCTTCCTGAACTAAACTCCTTTTCCTGGTGAATTTTATTATCTTGTAGAAAACACACTACAGGTCTGATGTGGATTAGATTTCTGACAATGATGCAGATTTCTCATTTAAAACACAAACTTTCTAAAGACATAGGGCTTTTATGTAGTTTGGGTATTTTTCCTGCATAAAAATCAGCATCAGCTCTTTACTCATTTGCGGCAGGTTAAACAACACACTTCTTATTTAATGTTAATGAAAGTTTAATGATTTAAAATGACATCTTCAAAGAAACTTTCTTAAGAACTGACTCCTAAAATTCCGTTACTGTGCCCTTGATTATTTTGTCTGTTGCTCTTCCTTCTTCTTCTTCTTCTTCTTCTTTCGGCTTTTCCCTTCAGGGGTCTCCACAGCGAATCATCTCCCTCCACCTATCCCTATCTTCTGCATCCTCAACACTTGCACCCACTAGCTTCATATCCTCATTAATTCCATCCATATACCTCCTCTTTGGCCTTCCTCTTTGCCTCCTGCCTGGCAGCTCCATGTCCAACATTCTCCTACCAATATACTCACTCTCCCTCCTCTGAACATGTCCAAACCATCTTAATCTGGCCTCCCTAACTTTGTCCCCCAAACGTCCAACATGAGCTGTCCCTCTGATGTACTCGTTCCTAATCCTGTCCAATCTTGTCACTCCCAAAGAGAACCTCAACATCTTCAGCTCTGCTACCTCTAGCTCTGACTCCTGTCTCTTCCTCAGTGACACTGTCTCTAAACCATACAGCATGGCCGCTCTCACCACTGTCCTGTACACCTTCCCCTTGATTCTCGCTGATATTTTCCTCTCACACAGAACTCCCCACACCTTTCTCCACCCATTCCAACCTGCCTGCACTCGCTTCTTTACCTCTTTCCCACACTCTCCATTACTCTGGACTGCTGACCCCAAGTACTTAAACTCCTGTACCTTCTTCACCTCTTCACCCTGTAACCTTACTGTTCCACTTCCCTCCCTTTCATTCACACACATGTACTCAGTCTTACTACGACTGACTTTCATTCCTCTTCTCTCCAGTGCAAACCTCCACCTCTCCAGGTTTTCCTCCACCTGCTCCCTGCTCTCACTACAGATCACAATGTCATCTGCAAACATCATTGTCCAAGGAGACTCCTGTCTGACCTCCTCTGACAACTGGTCCATCACTATAGCAAACAGGAAGAGGCTCAGAGCCGATCCCTGATGCAGTCCCACCTCCACATTGAACTCCTCTGTCTGACCTACAGCACACCTCACCACTGTCCTGCTCCTCTCATACATGTCCTGCACCACTCTGACATACTTCTCTGCTACTCCTGACTTCCTCATACAGTACCACAGCTCTTCTCTTGGCACCCTGTCACACGCTTTCTCCAAGTCTACAAACACACAGTGCAACTCCCTCTGACCATCCCTATACTTCTCCATCAAAATCCTCAGAGCAAAAATTGCATCTGTTGTGCTCTTTCTGGGCATGAAGCCATACTGCTGCTCACAAATTTCCACTACCTTCCTTAACCTAGCTTCCACTACTCTTTCCCATAGCTTCATTGTATG
The DNA here is from genome assembly GCA_033459395.1 of Hemibagrus guttatus. Classification (NCBI taxonomy): domain Eukaryota; kingdom Metazoa; phylum Chordata; class Actinopteri; order Siluriformes; family Bagridae; genus Hemibagrus; species Hemibagrus guttatus. The sequence continues at coordinate 20,128,026 of JAUCMX010000023.1, read as the reverse complement.
GCTCATCAACTTTATCCCCCTATAGTTACTGCAACTCTGCACGTCACCCTTATTCTTAAAGATCGGCACTAACACACTTCTTCTCCATTCCTCAGGCATCCTCTCACTCTCTAAAACCCTGTTGAACAAACTAGTTAAAAATTCCACTGCTGCCTCTCCCAGACACTTCCAGACCTCCACCGGGATGTCGTCAGGACCAACTGCCTTCCCACTTTTCATCCTCTTCAAAGCCTTCCTGACTTCATCCTTTCTAATCTTATCTACTTTCTGTTCCACAGAGTTCACCCCTTCTACTCTTTTTTCCCTCTCATTTTCCTCATTCATCAACTCCTCAAAGTACTCCTTCCATCTCCTCTGTACACTCTCCTCACTTGTGAGCACCCTTCCATCTCTATCCTTAATAACTCTAACTTGCTGCACATCCTTCCCATCTCGATCCCTCTGCCTAGCTAACCTGTACAAGTCCTTCTCTCCTTCTCTAGTGTCTAACCTAGTGTACAACTCGTCATATGCCTTCTGCTTGGCCTTAGACACCTCCCTCTTCACTCTGCGCTGTAACTCCTTGTATTCCTGTCTATTCTCTTCAGTCCTGTCCATGTCCCACTTCTTCTTGGCTAACCTCTTCCTCTGGATACTATCCTGAACTTCCTCATTCCACCACCAAGTCTCCTTATCTTCTTTCCTCCTTCCAGATGACACACCCAGCACCTTTCTCCCTGTCTCCCTGATCACTTCTGCTGTAGTTTCCCAGTCATCTGGCAGCACTACCTGACCACCCAGAGCCTGCCTCAACTTCTGTCTAAATTCCTCACAACATTCCTCCTTTTTCAGCTTCCACCACTTGGTTTTCTTCTCTATCTCTATCTTTGACCTCTTCGTCTTACAGACCATCAAAGTCATCCTACACACCACCATCCTATGCTGTCTGGCTACACTCTCTCCCACTACCACTTTACAGTCACTAATCTCTTTCAGATTGCCTCTTCTACATCCTCTTAGCAAAGTCCACTACCATCTGTCCTTCAAGGTTCCTTTCCTTAACTCCAAACTTGCCCATCACCTCCTCATCACCTGTGTTCCCCTCACCAACATGTCCATTAAAATCCGCTCCTATCACCACTCTCTCACCCGTGGGAATACTCTCCATCACCTCATCTAATTCACTCCAGAATCTCTCTTTCTCCTCTAACTCACAACCCTCTCTATTTATCCGGGCTTGGGACCGGTACAGAAGTCACTGGACTGTGACCCCCATGGCTAGATTTGTCTGTTGCTCTTCCATACTTCTAAATCTAAGACAGTCCTGACAGTACATTTGATGAGTAATGTGTTGTTGTGTCCATTTCCAAGGTGATGATGAGGAGGAGGAGCCTGAGATCCCCACCAGCCCGAGGCCTCGGCCAATGGCTGACCTGCAGCTGAAGGAGACGGTGGTGCCGATGCCCGAGGCCAGCTCCTTCTTCATCTTTGGCCCACAGAACAAGTGTGTATAAAGACAGACAGACAGACAGACAGAGAGGCAGACAGAGAGACAGAGAAACAGACAGAGAGACAAACAAATAGACAGACAGGCAGACAGAGAGACAGACCAACAGACAGGCAGGCAGAGAGACCGATAGACAGAGAGAGATAGAGTGACAGAGAGACAGACAGACAGGCAGGCAGACAGACAGAGAGACAGACAGACAGAGAGACAGACAACCAGATGACTGTTATCATGTGACCATCAACAATCAGTACATGTTCATTTCTCTCCCCAGGTTCCGGAAGCTGTGCCACCGCATCATCAATGCTACAACATTTACCAACATCATCCTCCTCTTCATCCTGCTGAGCAGCATCTCTCTGGCAGCTGAGGACCCCATCGACCCTCTGTCCTTCAGAAACCAGGTATACGCTCCTTACCTGTTTCAGGGAAAACACCTGAGTGAGCAGCAGCATCTTCAGTCAGAAGATTTACTGTCTGCTCTGAAACACACCTGCTTCATCACTGAGCTCTTTGGTCTTTCCTTTAATCTCCACATGGTGGCGTCCTGCTGTGCTGAAGGTTTTGGCGTACGCAGACATCGTCTTCACCTCCGTCTTCACGGCCGAGATTGTCCTGAAGGTAACTGTAACATCTGTGTCTCTATATAACATGTAACGACTGGCGCTACAGCGTGCCTCAGGTAACACCAGCAACCTGTGTGAAGAACGCTAAACACTGTGAAATGTAGGAAATGAAATGAAAGCGACATCAAGTGTCACAACATCAGGATGGACTGTAGCTCCCAGTGTAACCATCATACCTGCAGTGACTGTAAGTGTACTGTGTGTGTGTGTGTGTGTGTGACTGCTTCATCTCCACTCCAGATGACAACCTACGGTGCTTTCTTACACAAAGGCTCCTTCTGCAGGAACTCCTTCAACATCCTGGATCTCATCGTAGTTGGAGTCTCACTGCTCTCCATGGGGATGGAGTGAGTTTCATCCACACTGAAGTCTCATACAGACAGACTGTGTGTGTGTGTGTTTGTAAATGGTGTGTTAGTGATTGTTAGTGTTAGGGGTGTGTGTGTGTTGATGATGTTGTAGGTCCAGTGCTATCTCTGTAGTGAAGATCCTGCGAGTGCTGAGAGTCCTGAGACCTTTACGAGCTATAAACAGAGCAAAAGGACTCAAGGTGAATTCACACACATGAACATTAGCGTGCGCACACACACACACACACACACACACACACACACAAGTACTTTAGTGGTTAAGGTGTTGACCTACTGCTTGGAAGGTTGTGAGTTTGAATCCTTAAGCTTCCTTAACCCTCAAAAATGTAGGTGACTCTGGAAAGGGGCGTGTCCTGTAAATGTACAAACACAAATCGTCCAGCGTTTAATAAAAGTGAAAGAAACCTTTCTATGTGCTCAGGTTTCAGTACAGCGCTGATGATGTTCAGAAAAATGTGGAACAAATGATTTAAGCTGCTGTGTCACATATACATTATCTGATTTGTGTGTGTGTGTGTGTGTGTGTTTCAGCACGTGGTTCAGTGTGTGTTTGTGGCCATTAAGACGATAGGGAACATTGTCCTGGTCACCATGCTGCTGGACTTCATGTTCGCCTGCATCGGAGTTCAGCTCTTCAGGGTGAAAAGCTTGCTGCTTATATAACTAGTCTGACTATATGACTATGTGTGTGTGTGTGTGTGTGTGTGTGAGTGACCATGTAGCCGTCAGCTCTTGATAATAATGTGATGTGATAATATGGTCTAATTTCTTTCTCAGGGTAAATTTTACGCGTGCACAGATCCACTGAAGATGACCGAAGCAGAGTGCAGGTGAGTTCTGAAGCGTCCGGTCAGGTTTAAAGGCTTTCAGAACATCTGCATGGGGTGGAGAGGCTCTGGGAATCACCACACACTGCTACAGCTGGACAGATCCTGTAAGCATGAACATGAGAACATGAGAAGGTTTAGTTACATGGCACTGCTGTGCAGCAGAGTGAGTGGAACGCTCCAACATGCACCATGGAATGCTTAATGATCAGGCCCCATTGCATTGTGGGAAGCTAAAGGTAAAGGCTCTCAGGACCCTTAGATAATAAACTGGAGCTCCAGTCCCTGAGGCAGACCAAGGGGATGATCATCTTCACTCTGACAACTCCACCAGAGAGAGACAGACAGAGAGAGAGACAGAGATTGAAAGAAAGAGAGAGAGAGACAGAGAGAGCGAGAGACAGACAGAGAGAGAGAGAGAGAGAGAGAGACAGTCACACTGCTAATGTTAGTTATATTGTAAAAGAAGATGAAGTCTGGGGTTGTTTTGTTGTTAGGGGGACTTTCATCTATTACCAGGACAACGCTCTGCACGAGATGGTGATCCGCAGGAGGAGATGGATTAACAGCAACTTAAACTTTGACAATGTGCTGAACGGCATGCTGGCTCTTTTCACTGCGTCCACTTTTGAGGGCTGGCCAAAGTACCGCATCACACACCCACTACTAAACACTCCAGCTCACTGATATGAAATTAGTCACAATACACATTCTACATTTAGACAGCAGGCTTACCTGTGTGTGTGTGTGTGTGTGTGTGTGTGTGTGTAGGCTGCTGTATAAAGCCATCGATTCCAACATGGAGGATGTTGGCCCTGTATACAATAACCGCATTGGGATCTCCATCTTCTTTATTGTCTATCTCATCTTCATCGCCTTCTTTATGATGAACATTTTTGTCGGCTTCGTGATCGTCACCTTCCAGGAGCAGGGGGAACAGGAATACAAGAACTGTGAGCTGGACAAGAACCAGGTAGAACACCATCTCATGTACACTTCACCCCTGCTACCACAGAATTCAGGACTTTACCTGTGTGTGTGTGTGTTTGCAGCGCCAGTGTGTGCAGTACGCTCTGAAGGCCCGCCCACTCCGGTGCTACATTCCCAAAAACCCGTATCAGTATCGAGTGTGGTACATTGTGACGTCCTGCTACTTCGAGTACCTGATGTTCCTCCTCATCATGCTGAACACCATGTGCCTAGGGATGCAGGTATGAAAACCACACCCCTTTGTTCACGGCCCACACACCAGCTTCTTGCCGTGAGCTCTCTCTGAAGGTGATCTGGCGGTCTGAGGTGTGTGTGTGATGGTGTTGTACTTCCTCCTGCAGCACTGTAATCAGTCGGAGCACATCACTCACCTGTCTGACATGCTGAACGTGATCTTCACTGTGCTCTTCACTGTGGAGATGATCCTGAAAGTTGGAGCCTTCAAAGCCAAGGTTAACCTGACGATCCCTGATGCCTGAGTTAGGGTTCGTTAATAAACAAACACTTTAATTAGCTACATTAGCTATAATGCTGCACCCTCCTCTCCCTCTCAGGGATATTTCGGAGACCCGTGGAACGTGTTTGACTTTGTCATTGTTGTGGGCAGCATTGTGGATGTCATTCTGAGTGAGATTAATGTAAGTTTTAATCCGAGATCATCATCATCATCATCATCATCATCATCGTTACACAGCTGGTTTAAATTCCTCCAAAACACTAAGGGTTAAGAGTCTAACACACGCATCTAAATCCTGATATATTTACATTTCTATATGCTTTATATGCTGTTGTTAATGACATCACACAACGACAGTGATGCTGAAAAACCTCTCTCTGTAACTCCTCCCCCTCCCCCTCCCCCACAGGTGGCCCTGGCTGCACAGGGAGGTCTGTACTGTCTGACCGGCTGTGAGGTATTTCTTCTGCTACTATTTATTATAAACCTGCTATATGACAAAAATCCAGGAGGTCTGGATCTAGGTCCTCTGTGTGTGTGTGTGTGTGTGTGTGTGTGTGTGTGTGT
>JAUCMX010000023.1:20112702-20115202 GCA_033459395.1 Hemibagrus guttatus | reverse complement strand
CCAGACATTTCCACAAGCCGTGCTGCTGCTGTTCAGGTAAGTTACGCTTCAGCTCACTTCTGTCACCTGCACAGGTGTGTTTCTGACCTGTGTGTGTGTGCAGGTGTGCTACAGGTGAGGCGTGGCAGGAAGTGATGTTGGGATGTTTATTTGGTCAGCGCTGTGACCCCAAATCAGATTACCTACCGGGGGAGGAGTTCACCTGTGGTTCAGGATTCGCTGTCCTCTACTTCATGAGCTTCTATATGCTGTGTGCCTTCCTGGTGACCTCTCCCACTCACACACACACACACACACACACACACACACACACACACACACACGGGTGACTGACTGTTTCTCTTGGGGTTTTAGATCATTAACCTGTTTGTGGCGGTTATCATGGATAATTTTGATTATCTGACCCGTGATTGGTCGATCCTTGGCCTGCATCATCTGGATGAATTCAAGAAAATCTGGGCAGAATATGACCCTGAGGCCACGTGAGTCTCTGACCAGTCAGCTCTCACCTTCTTACATCCATAACGCCAGAACCCTCTGCCCTAAACACTACACACAAATGAACAGGTGTGTGTGTGTGTGTGTGTGTGTGTTCTGTAGGGGGCGGATTAAACACCTGGATGTTGTAACACTGTTGAGGAGAATCCAGCCTCCACTGGGCTTTGGCAAGTTCTGCCCTCATCGCGTTGCCTGCAAGGTACACACACACACACACACCTGATGGTATTTACTGTTCTAATAATTTAAGCTAAATTAACAACATTTTGCTGTTGTATATAAGGATGTTTTGACATGATAGTAATAATAGTTTTGGTCTGTGTGTGTGTGTGTGTTTATGTGTGTGTGTGTGTGTGTGTGTGTGTAGAGGCTGATCTCCATGAACATGCCGTTAAACAGTGATGGGACCGTGACCTTTAACGCCACACTGTTTGCTCTCGTACGGACTGGACTGCGCATCAAAACTGAAGGTACAAACACACACACACACACACACACACACACTCTGCAGTACAGGTGTGAGATAACGTGAATGGTCTGATCTCTGTCTCTCGTTCTGACTGGTCAGGAAATTTCCAGCAGGCTAATGAGGAGCTGCGAGCCATCATTAAGAAAATCTGGAAAAGGACAAGCATGAAGCTGCTGGACCAGGTCATTCCCCCCATCGGAGGTATGAACCCTGCTCACTACAAACCACACCTTATACCCTACACTGTACAGCTCAGTGTGTGTGTGTGTGTGTGTGTGTAGATGACGAGGTGACAGTAGGGAAGTTCTACGCTACATTCCTGATCCAGGAGCACTTCAGGAAGTTTATAAAACGACAGGAAGAATATTACGGCTACAGACCTACCAAGAATAAAAAAACCACCAATGAGATTCAGGTGAGACTAAACTTCACTCGACTCAACTGATGACATCACTTCCACCCTGAACATGTCCCAAATCACACACCTTCCTCACTCCATGCAGGCTGGGTTGAGGAGTATTGAGGAAGAGGCAGCTCCCAAGCTGCAGAGAGCAATTTCTGGAGACCTGATGGATGAAGATGAGATGGACAGGGTGATGGACGAGGCAGCTGAAGAGGCAATGTACAGGGTGAGTCTCAAACCGACAGGAAATAAAAATGTACAGGGTGAGTCTCAAACCCACAAGATAAGAACACATGGAGATAAGAATTTTCATTAAGTACTGTGTTCGATCTTCAGTTTCATTCCAGTTCATCCTCCTCCACTTTCCCTAGTCACTTGATAGTGGACTTCTGTCTAATGTGTGTATAATGCATGTGTGTGTGTGTGTGTGTGTGTGTGTGGTGTGTAGCGTGCCGGAGGCCTGTTCGGGAATCATGTGGACCCGTTCTCACTGCAGTGTGGAGGAGCTGCACACACTCAGGTCGTGAGTCAGCGTCCACTACAGATCAGTGACACCAGAGCACAGGACAGTGACACGTCACCTCGAGACTCCAGCTACACACAATACAATTACACACACTACACAAACAATAACAACAACAGCACACAGAGGTAAGACTGGGTGTGACAGTTGTGTGTGTGTGTGTGTGTGTGTGTGTGTGTAAAGACATTGTTATAATAAACACAGAGTGATGTTTTTCATTCTGTTGTTCTTCAGTGAAATCCATTTCCCAGCATGCACTAGTCAGGAAGTACAGGACCCAGTGAGTGCTACTGAACTACTCATCCAGGAGGTGAACACACACACACACACACACACACACACACACACACTATACATGAAGTGTGCTCCAGATAATCATTTGTGGCTGTACATAGAGGCCAGGTGTAATACTGAGAATGGCTTACTTTCTGTTTTATCACTTCCTGTTCATGGTAGGTGTTGGATTCAGGGGGCGTGGCTTGTCTGGCTGCTGATCATCACTTTGTTAGCGTGACGAAGGAGGAAATGGCTGCAGCACTGCACATAGACATGCATGAAATGGAGAGAAAAGCAGCAACTATGTTGAACACACCTGCAAGGAGAAAAG
>JAUCMX010000023.1:20075202-20105202 GCA_033459395.1 Hemibagrus guttatus | reverse complement strand
CTTTTGCACCAGACGCACCTGAGGAACACACACACACACACAGACAACACAATAAACACCGATACGATAAGACAGTGTGTGTTTGGACACTAAAACACACACTCATATTAGTTCTGAAATGCTCACTCAAACAGTGAAGGTTTTTTCAGGAACCATGTTGTGATACACACAGTCTGCAGTTTACATTGTGTGCAGTGTGTAGTGTGTTGGGTATAGTGTGCAGTGTGTTGTGTGCAGTGTGTTGTGTGCAGTGTGTTGTGTGCAGTGTGTTGGGTGCAGTGTGCAGTGTGTTGGGTGTAGTGTGTAGTGTGTTGGGTGTAGTGTGCAGTGTGTTGTGTGCAGTGTGTTGGGTGCAGTGTGTTGGGTGCAGTGTGTGCAGTGTGTAGTGTGCAGTGTGTTGTGTGCAGTGTGTTGGGTGTAGTGTGCAGTGTGTTGGGTGCAGTGTGTTGGGTGCAGTGTGTTGGGTGCAGTGTGTTGGGTGCAGTGTGTTGGGTGTTGGGTGTAGTGTGCAGTGTGTTGTGTGTAGTGTGCAGTGTGTTGTGTGCAGTGTGTTGTGTGTAGTGTGTTGGGTGTTGTGTGCAGTGTGTTGGGTGTAGTGTGTTGTGTGCAATGTGTAGTGTGTTGTGTGCAGTGTGTTGTGTGTAGTGTGTTGGGTGTTGTGTGCAGTGTGTTGTGTGCAGTGTGTTGGGTGTAGTGTGTTGTGTGCAGTGTGTAGTGTGCAGTGTGTTGTGTGTAGTGTGCAGTGTGTTGGGTGTAGTGTGCAGTGTGTTGGGTGTAGTGTGCAGTGTGTTGTGTGCAATGTGTTGGGTGTAGTGTGCAGTGTGTTGGGTGTAGTGTGCAGTGTTTTGTGTGCAGTGTTTTGTGTGCAGTGTGTTGTGTGCAGTGTGTTGTGTGCAGTGTGTTGGTTTTGTGCAGTGTTTTGGGTGTGTAGTGTGTTGGGGTGTTGTGTGCAGTGTGTTGGGTGTAGTGTGCAGTGTTTTGGGTGTGTAGTGTGTTGTGTGCAGTGTGTTGGGTGTAGTGTGCAGTGTGTTGGGTTTTAGTGTGTTGTGTGCATTGTTTTGGGTGTGTAGTGTGTAGTGTGTTGGATGTAGTGTGCAGTGTGTTGTGTGCATTGTTTTGGGTGTGTAGTGTGTTGTTTTGGGTGTTGTGTGTAGTGTGTTGGTGCAGTGTGTTGGGTGTAGTGTGTTGTGTGCAGTGTGTTGTGTGTAGTGTGTTGGGGGGGCAGTGTGTTGTGTGTAGTGTGTTGTGTGCAGTGTTTTGGGGTGGGGGCAGTGTGTTGGGGTGTGCGTGTGCAGTGTGTTGTGTGCAGTGTGTTGTGTGCAGTGTGTTGGGTGTAGTGTGCAGTGTGTTGTGTGCAGTGTGCTGTGTGTAGTGTGCTGTGGGGGCAGTGTGTTGTGTGCAGTGTGTTGGGTGTGTGTGTGCAGTGTGTTGTGTGCAGTGTGTTGTGTGTAGTGGGGGCAGTGTGTAGTGTGCAGTGTGTAGTGTGCAGTGTGTAGTGTGCAGTGTGTTGTGTGCAGTGTGTTGTGTGCAGTGTGTTGGGTGTAGTGTGCAGTGTGTTGGGTGCAGTGTGTTGGGTGCAGTGTGTTGGGTGCAGTGTGTTGGGTGTAGTGTGCAGTGTGTTGTGTGCAGTGTGTTGTGTGCAGTGTGTAGTGTGTTGTGTGCAGTGTGTTGTGTGCAGTGTGTTGGGTGTAGTGTGCAGTGTGTTGGGTGCAGTGTGTTGGGTGCAGTGTGTTGGGTGTAGTGTGCAGTGTGTTGTGTGCAGTGTGTTGTGTGCAGTGTGTTGTGTGCAGTGTGTTGGGTGTAGTGTGCAGTGTGTTGTGTGCAGTGTGTTGTGTGCAGTGTGTTGTGTGCAGTGTGTTGGGTGTAGTGTGTTGGGTGTAGTGTGTTGGGTGTAGTGTGCAGTGTGCAGAGTGCAGTACCTCTCCAAATGCTCCGCGTCCGATCACTTTCAGGGACTCAAAGTCATCCAAACCAAGTCTTGTCCTCTTCAAGCGCAGGAACTCTGTCTCTTTCTTTGCATGCTGAGAACGTCTCACACGCTTCTACAGGAAATAAAACAACTCACTAAATACCTCACACCATACTGCACCTCACTGCACCAAACTACACCACACTGCACCAAACTACACCACACTGCACCACACTGCACCATACTACAACATACTAGACCACACTGCACCATACTACAACATACTAGACCACACTGCACCAAACTACACCACATTGCACCATACTACACCACACTGCACCAAACTACAACATACTACACCACACTGCACCATACTACACCACACTGCACCATACTACACCACACTGCACCATACTACAACATACTAGACCACACTGCACCAAACTACACCACATTGCACCATACTACACCACACTGCACCAAACTACAACATACTAGACCACACTGCACCATACTACACCACACTGCACCATACTACAACATACTACACCACACTGCACCAAACTACAACATACTACACCACACTGCACCAAACTACAACATACTACACCACACTACAACATACTAGACCACACTGCACCACACTGCACCATACTACACCACACTGCACCACACTACACCACACTGCACCAAACTACACCACACTGTACCACACTACACCACACTGCACCAAACTGCACCACACCACACTACACCACACTGCACCATACTACACCACACTGCACCACACTACAACATACTAGACCACACTGCACCAAACTACACCACACTGCACCATACTACAACATACTAGACCACACTGCACCAAACTACACCACATTGCACCATACTACACCACACTGCACCAAACTACAACATACTACACCACACTGCACCAAACTACAACATACTAGACCACACTGCACCAAACTACACCACACTGCACCATACTACACCACACTGCACCACACTACAACATACTAGACCACACTGCACCACACTGCACCATACTACACCACACTGCACCACACTACACCACACTGCACCAAACTACACCACACTGCACCAAACTACACCACATTGCACCATACTACACCACACTGCACCAAACTACACCACATTGCACCATACTACACCACACTGCACCAAACTACAACATACTAGACCACACTGCACCAAACTACACCACACTGCACCAAACTACACCACACTGCACCATACTACACCACACTGCAACATACTAGACCACACTGCACCAAAGTACACCACACTGCACCAAACTACACCACATTGCACCATACTACACCACACTGCACCAAACTACAACATACTAGACCACACTGCACCACACTACAACATACTAGACCACACTGCACCAAACTACACCACACTGCACCACACTGCACCACACTACAACATACTAGACCACACTGCACCAAACTACACCACACTGCACCAAACTACACCACACTGCACCAAACTACAACATACTAGACCACACTGCACCACACTACAACATACTAGACCACACTGCACCATACTGCACCACACTGCACCATACTACACCACACTGCACCATACTACAACACTCTGCACCATACTACACCACACTGCACCATACTACACCACACTACACCACACTGCACCAAACTACACCACACTGCACCATACTACACCACACTGCACCACACTACAACATACTAGACCACACTGCACCACACTGCACCATACTACACCACACTGCACCATACTACAACACTCTGCACCATACTACACCACACTGCACCATACTACACCATACTACACCACTCCGCACCATACTACACCACACTGCACCATACTACACCACACTGCACCAAACTACAACATACTAGACCACACTGCACCACACTACAACATACTAGACCACACTGCACCAAACTACACCACACTGCACCAAACTACACCACACTGCACCAAACTACACCACACTGCACCACACTACAACATACTAGACCACACTGCACCATACTACAACACTCTGCACCATACTACACCACACTGCACCATACTACACCACACTGCACCATACTACACCACACTGCACCAAACTACACCACACTGCACCACACTACAACATACTACACCACACTGCACCACACTGCACCACACTACAACATACTAGACCACACTGCACCATACTACAACACTCTGCACCATACTACACCACACTGCACCATACTACACCACACTGCACCATACTACACCACACTGCACCATACTACACCATACTACACCACTCTGCACCATACTACACCATACTACACCACACTGCACCATACTACACCATACTACACCACTCTGCACCACACTACACCACACTGCACCATACTACACCACACTGCACCATACTACACCATACTACACCACTCTGCACCATACTACACCATACTACACCACACTGCACCATACTACACCATACTACACCACTCTGCACCACACTGCACCATACTACACCACACTGCACCATACTACACCACACTGCACCATACTACACCATACTACACCACACTGCACCATACTACACCATACTACACCACTCTGCACCATACTACACCACACTGCACCAAACTACAACATACTAGACCACACTGCACCAAACTACAACACTCTGCACCATACTACACCACACTGCACCATACTACACCATACTACACCACACTGAATGAGTCTCACTGCACTAGGTGTCAGTCTGATGCAAAACACCTTGCACACCTGTACCACAGCCTGCTCTTTATACAGTGTTTCCATTTGCCTAGCGTTAGCCATGATGGTCTACAGAGTGTGAAAAAGTGGGCAGCCCTCATAACACAAAGAGAGCGATTCAAGACACATCCACACCTCTTCATCAGGAAGTCCCTCTTCATCCATTACTTTCTCCAGTTTCTGCTGCCTGAAGAGAGAAACATGGAAATCAATCAAAATTCACACGACCTCAAACATGCACACAATAACTGGAACAGTATCTGATTCAGACACAAAGAGTCTGTGATTCAGTGTCAATGAATCAAATTCATAGTCAATGAATCAGTTAGTGATGAATCATGTGTTTGTAATTCACTATGAGTCTGTGATTCAGTGTGCATCTTCAACAAAAAACAAAAGACCCAGAACACCCTGAAAGGTATGTCACATGCAGTAAACACACACACACACACACACACACACACCCCTTCCTTTGTCAATCTGGAGAAAGTATGCCATTAAGTATGCCATTTTGAAAGTTAATAAGAAGCAAAGACTCACTTTATTATTAACTGGGTTGGTGAAGAAAACACACACATTCTCTTATAGGTGTGTGTGTGTGTGTGTGTGTGTGTGTCTACCTCATCTCTCTCTCCTCATGCTGTGTGATCAGTGTGCTGTAGAAGTTCTCCAGAGTCACCTTGGCCATGGTCACTCTCTCCTTAGTGTGATTACTCATTAATGACCCAGAGGTGTGGCCTCGCATCGCCATGTCTACCTAAAACACACAGACACACACAACTCATCACACAATGTAGACTATACACATACACATTCTCTCAGCCTCATTTACATTTCTGGCTTCTTTGCAGACACCCTCGATCCCTCATTCTATACAACTATACAACTTACAACATCTTAACCATTAAGCTACCACATCCCCCTACACACACACACACACTACAACCACCACCACCAGCCCACTCTCAACCCTCTTCCACATACATGAGCTCACGGATGCCCATCACTGTGTGGTGTCACCCTGACTGACAGGGAGAGAGCACGGCCCAGACAGCATGGACATTTCTGTTTTACTGGACTTATGGATTCTGGATTTCTTCTTCTGCTGATCTCCTGCCCATAGGTTCAACACTTTTCTGTGGTTCCATTCAGAAGCCTGTGCATGTGATTCTGATTCAGAGTGATTCTGAAGCCTGGTCCATGCAGCAGAAGAGGCAAAACTATGAGAGAGTACTGCAGTGTAAACTGTGAGACAATACCCACACCCAGAGCAAAAGCACTGCTATACCATGGATGCAAATTTTTAAACAAAACCTTCAGACATTTCTGGGTTTTAAAATCAGTGGCTGTCTCCTTGGAGGACAGAATGTCATTTCTGCATTAGGTTAAACATCGTTACGTGACATTTATGTTCTTGGGAGATATTTAGATAATAATAATAGCAATAATAATAATAATAATAATAATAATAATAATAATAATAATAATAAGGTCATACACAGCCTACTCATAAAAGAAGTCATAAAAACGAGAGCGTCTGCGTGCGCACACACACACACACACATGATCATTTGCATTGACTGTGAAGGAGAACACTGTGAGAACATTGTGAGGACATCTCCAGTTACTGGAAACACTTCCTGTTTTAAAGAATCACTTATGAAACTAACAGCATCACACACAAGTTGAAAGACAACACACCTTATGATTTCTTTTTTTGTAAAGATGAAATAATCCCACATGCTTTCTATCTGTAAGCTAACAAAACCACAAACATACCGACAAACACACACACACACACACCCAGACAAAAACACACATACACACCCAGAAACACACTGAAGCGAGTCAGTCAAATAAGCCCTACTTTGTTTGCGAAGCGCAGGTAGTGATTAGTGGTGTGAGACACAGCCGTGGTCGAACGCACTAACTTTAGAGCCAAGCGCACTCCGCCTAAAACAGTAAAGCCCAGAATGTGTGTGTGTGTGCCTTTCAATTTAGAAGAGGAACTGTCAACAACATGATTTAGATCCATGTGTGATGCACATCATGAATCCGTGACCCTGTGAGTCAGGGCGAATCCGTGACCCTGTGATTCAGGGCGAATCCGTGACCCTGTGATTCAGGGCGAATCTGTGACTCTTTGAGTCAAAGCAAATCTGTGATTCAGAGCGAATCTGTGATTCAGGGCGAATCCGTGATTCAGGGCGAATCCGTGACTCAGGGCGAATCCGTGATTCAGGGCGAATCCGTGACTCTGTGATTCAGGGCGAATCCGTGACTCTGTGATTCAGGGCGAATCCGTGACTCTGTGATTCAGGGCGAATCCGTGACTCTGTGATTCAGGGCGAATCCGTGACTCTGTGATTCAGGGCGAATCCGTGACTCTGTGATTCAGGGCGAATCCGTGACTCTGTGATTCAGGGCGAATCCGTGACTCTGTGATTCAGGGCGAATCCGTGACTCTGTGATTCAGGGCGAATCCGTGACTCTGTGATTCAGGGCGAATCCGTGACTCTGTGATTCAGGGCGAATCCGTGACTCTGTGATTCAGGGCGAATCCGTGACTCTGTGATTCAGGGCGAATCCGTGACTCTGTGATTCAGGGCGAATCCGTGACTCTGTGATTCAGGGCGAATCCGTGACTCTGTGATTCAGGGCGAATCTGTGATTCAGAGTGAATCTGTGACTCAGTGATTCAGAGCGAATCTGTGATTCAGAGTGAATCTGTGACTCAGTGATTCAGAGTGAATCTGTGACTCTTTCAGTCAGAGCAAACTGATGTGCTAAAACCTGCTCTGTGTAGGAAAATATGATGTGAAGCTGCTTTTATTAACATTTAAACATCTACAGCCGCCCAGCCTGTTACCCAGTTATAACAAGTGTTTAACTTCTGTCTCTATTTCAGCAGTGTTCAGCCTGTACCTGCTCCCACACAGCAAAAACACACCAACTCTGTGAAGTTTACTAGTGTAGACACCTACAGCGTTAAATATGGAGGCTGAAGACCTATTCAGATGGGATTAGTTTTCCCTGTGGAGGTGTGTGAAGTAAATATCTTAGTACCTCTGGGATTTTAGTCCATATGTGTGATGTAGTTTTTTACAGACTGTGTGCTAAAGAAAATACTGTATTTTACCATGGAGATATACTCAACATATTATATTAAAAGACGTACAAATGGTAGAGTACATAGCCCGGTGTTTGTGAGGTTAAAGACTTACTGTATGTTACTGTAATGTAAACCTGACTGTAGATTAAAGACTGTGTAATGTAAATACTCACAGTCAGTCCATCACCGGCCCGGTTTGTTTTTATGTATGATGTGAGTAAGAGCGATGACGTGGTCAGTAAAAGCTTGTATAAAGTCTCATACAGATCCGTTTTACACTTTCAGCATTAAATCCACTTTTTCATCATGAAACCAGTTTGTTAAATCCTTTTACCTGCGGTTGAAGAGTTCAGCTTTTCTCTTTAACGCTTCCCGCGATGCTTTTGTTCTTCTCCGCCAACTTCACCTCGACAAACACACACACACACACACACACACACACACACACACACACACACCGCTGTGAAGTTCCCTGACCAGTCTCTCCAGGTGTGTGTTCAGAAGCGAAACCGCTGTGTAATGTGTAATAAAGTCGTTTAAGTGTTTAATGGAGTGAAAGTCAGGATAAAAAAATTCAGTCTCTAACACAAATGACGAGTTTCAGCCGAAGTACGTAAAAATGCCCCTCCCTTCTTCTTAAACTGCCCACTAACACCTCTCTGTCTCGCGCGCGTTGGTCAAACAATAACGAGAAGTAACAGCTCACACAGAATTGGGCAATTACTCACACACTTTCATAATCTCTCTATAACTGTCTTTAACTCACTCAACTTCACTAACCAGTTCCCCTGCTCATTATATCGAACCGCTCTATCTGCACACATACCATCAGTGGATTTTCCTGAACAGAGGATGTTTATGGATTTGAGATCCATTTAAAAATTTTCCTTTTCATTTAAAACACAGAATATCTATAAAGCAGTTATGGAGTTTCTGTAGTTTATGCGCTAGATCTGCGCATGTGTGACGCCCTCAAATCGCCTGTTCGCTGGACGGAAATGGGATCAAACTAAAATAAACGGTCAGTGTGTTAAATGCGGGGACGCTTCATGTTTCTGTGTGAGTGTGTGTGTGTGAGTGTGTGTGTGTGTGTGTGTGTGTGTGTGTGTGTGTGTGTGTGTGTGTGTGTGTGTATAAAATGCACCTCTGTACATCGCGGATAAAACTCAAGCACTAAACTTTGTATGAGTAACGCTGCGCTCGTGGCTAGTGTGGCAAGAAACGCATATGCGCGTGTGGTGCGCATGCGCGTTACGAACTAGGAAGAAGGGGACGCAGTGACAAGTTGTGGCGTCTTGTGTACGATCTCTGCTAGCCGAAGGGAGAAGGTGACACACCAAAAGCGGATTAATATAAATGCGCATTAACTGAGTGAGTACAGCTGGACAGGGCTGCTGTTTTAATCGGACGCCAGTGGGTCAGATTTGTGTACAACACGATAACGTGGCAATGCTAGGTATAACTGGTTAGCAACAGTGAAGCCTCCGGTCCGGGATGGAATTAGCGGCCGAAGCTAACAGGCTAACAAACATGAGAGGAGAGAGAGGTTTTTAAAGAACAGTGTAGAAAAGAAGAGGATGTTAAAAAGTGAGTGGAGACGGCGCACTGAGTTTTAGATGTGATTAAAATGCCGCTGTCAAGATGTGTTTCATTCTCCTGAACTTTGTGTGTGTGTGTGTGTGTGTGTGTGTGTGTGTGTGTGTGCCCGCATCACTGTGACACTTCTTACAGCTTAATAATAAACTGTATACATGTATTCTACAAACAGCGCACACACACACACACACACACACACACCCGCTTCACACCTGCACCGTTAGACGTCACACTCTAATAAATCATGTTTTTCCTTTTTAAAGATGATTAATAAAATAATAGGGCACAGTGTGAATGAATAAACTTTATAAACTATGGGAATGCTGAACTCTTCTATGAGGATTATAATTTGTCTTCTTTACATATTACAGTGTCGTAATCCCTGACAATAACACACTCCTCTGTCCTTCATCACACTGGACATAAACCAAACACAGACTGTATTATACTATTCTCTATTCACAGGAATATAATCCTATTTATTTGAAAGAGATCTAACTCTTCACCTGTATGATTTAAAGGGAAGCTGCACTGTGATATTACAGCACTATTACACACACTTTCTGTAAAATCTGGTGAAATAAACACAGGTTTTAAAGTATTGAAGATTGAAGTATTTGTTTACTGTTTAAGAATGAATATTGCTGCTCTCACTTCTGTCTAGGTGCTGCATAGTGAGTGTGTGGAGTGGAACGGAACAGGTGCTACGCACCCCAGAACCAGAAGAACAGGTAGGTCCATGCTGCAGCCAATCAGAGACAAGCTGAATTTTTTTAAACTGACTTTACTCTTATGATTCTTAGTGTGCGTTTCTCACTTTATAAAAACTTCTTCAGAGCAGCTGTGTGTGTGTGTGTGTCTGTCTGTCTGTCTGTAGGTGGCGGGGGAATGAGTGGGCGGCGGGGGGTCCGTGGGGGGCCAGAGCCCCCTATGCTACGGCGGCTGATCGAGCTTCCTGCCCCAGTGCTGACTCGGCACCAGCTGAAGCGTCTGGAGGAGCATCGTTACAGCAGCGCCGGAAAATCGTTGCTTGAACCCATAATGCAGTGCTATTGGGAGTGGCTGGTGGGCTGCATGCCCCCATGGATCGCACCCAACCTCATCACCATCATCGGCCTCGCCACCAACGCCTTCACCACGCTTGTGCTCGTCTATTACTGTCCCACTGCCACCGAACAGGTACTGACTGATTCAGAATGAACAGGTACAGACTGATAAAACAGGTGGGGAGTAATTGACGGATATTGAACAGGTGGGTGTTGTGTGAGACGGTCACTCTGTACAGATACACAGGTGAAAGAGAGGAACAACACAAGCTGTGTGTGAATTCTAGTGTAGACTAGACACTCCTTAAGATTTAATGTGGATCATTAGTGTCTTAAACTAGGGCAAACATAGGCACACTCAAACAGGAAATATGAATATGAAACTGTGTTTAATTCCATTGTGTGTGTGTGTGTGTGTGTGTGTTCAGGCTCCACTGTGGGCGTACCTGCTATGTGCTGTAGGTTTGTTTATCTATCAGTCTCTGGATGCGATCGATGGGAAACAGGCCCGGCGCACTAACAGCTCTTCACCACTAGGGGAGCTGTTTGATCATGGCTGTGACTCTCTGTCTACTGGTAAGGGCGAATAAACACCTCATACGTCACCTGCTTAACACTGCTCACACTCACACACAATATAATCTGCACTTATGAACATATGCAGTTCAGTCTAGTGTAAATGTGTGTGTTATTGATTCTGTGTGTGTCTAAATGTTTTATGTGTAAGTTGTTGGATGGAGGAGACACTGTGTTTACTCTTTAGATGATCTCTCTCTCTCTCTCTCTCTCTCTCTCTGCAGTGTTCGTGGTGTTGGGTACGAGTATAGCAGTTCAGTTGGGGACAAATCCCGACTGGATGTTTTTCTGCTGTTTTGCGGGAATGTTTATGTTTTATTGCGCCCACTGGCAGACGTACGTCTCTGGAACACTGCGATTTGGCATGTGAGTCCACCGACACCCCCGCCGCCACCACCACACCACCTCCCAACACCACACTGAGCTCACTGGTCAACAGGAGCCTGGGAGTGTCTGTAGTGTGCGCTCTCAGGCTTGCCTTCTCACCTCCAGCTCACTGTAAACACATGCTGGTGGAGCAGCAGCAGCTACCACAACCGTTATAGTCCCACCGGGTCAGAATCATGTGTGTGTGATTGTTGTGTAGTGTGTACACTGTCAGCTGTCTGTTCTACACATACTGCTTCAGGTTACTGTTTCCTGTTTTGGTAAGTCCACGACAGAATGAGCCGTATAACAGACGATTACACAGTCTGTATAATGTTAACTCTGTGAGCGTTGTTCTGTTGGTCAGTAGTGGGCAGAATTGTGATATGTCCCTCTGTGTAACACTGTATAGATTTGACAGTACAGAGCTGCAGCTGTCTTTGGCTCTGCTGCACATTTTCACCTCCATCGTCGGCCCGAAATTCTGGAGCATAATGGTAAAATCCGGCACCGATCAGCCAATCACAGCTGCTCTAACACCAGGAATAAACCAATCAGCTTCCTGCTTAATCCTGCCCACAAAACTGTGTCAGGAAAAGAGTTTAGTGCCATCACTAACGCTGCTCTCTTCCGTCTGTCTCTTTCTGTTTTTCACACTGTTCCTCCACCCTTCCATCCCTCCCTCCTTCCCTCTCCACCTCTTTCCCTGTGTGTGTGTGTGTGTGTCAGCATTGATGTGACTGAGGTGCAGATCTTCATTATGATGATGTATTTGCTGGCTGCAGTGGGCGGATCTGCTTTCTGGCAGGCTCTGGTAATTCACAATATTCACAATTGGTCTTTAACAGTAATTAATAATGAAAGAGAACTAATTCCTAATTAAACACTGAAGTGAATCGTTTGTTTAATTGTAAGCAGACTAACGCCATGACTTCTAATTAACATCTGCATTAAATGGAGTGGTTTTGTTTCAAAGATGTATTTTGTGTAACCTCACTAATCAGAGCGTAGTGCAGGGTAACAAGGACATGTGTGTGTGTGTGTGTGTGTGTGTGTGTGTGTTGCCAGATCCCAGTATTAAACATCCAGATGAAGATTATCCCAGCGCTGTGTACATTTGTTGGTGCCATGATTTGCTGCACTAATTATTTTAGAGTCATTTTCACAGGAGGAGTCGGAAAAAACGGGTCCACCATCGCAGTGAGTCTCTCACACACACACAACGATATATACACTTATTACTACTGCATATACTCACGTGTGTGTGTGTCCTTGCTCAGGGCACGAGTGTGTTATCTCCAGTCCTGCACATTGGCTCTGTTATACTGCTTGCTATGATGATCTATAAAAAATCTGCCATCCAGCTGTTTGAGAAACACCCCTGTCTCTACATCCTCGCCTTCGGCTTCGTCTCTGCCAAAATCACCAACAAACTTGTGGTGAATGTGCTCTCTCTCTCTCTCACACACACACACACAGTCATTTCAACATGTAGATCTTTTAGTGGAGACTGTATAATATCAGGCTTTTCCAGTGCTGCTCGTTAGTCCTGCTGTCTTTCTGTTCAGACGTGATTAGTTTTCCATGTGGAGGTGTGTAATTATTCCACGAGTGTCTCCTGGATTTTAGTCAGAGATTTTAATCATCATGCCACTCTTTTTTTCTTTACAGAAATCTTACATATTTTTTCTTCACTCCAGTTAATCCCCTCTGAACTAACATGTTGCTAAAGATTGTGTGTGTGTGTGTGTGTGTGTGTGTGTGTGTGGTGGTGTGATGATGCTCTAGGAAGCGCTTGCCCTTTTCCCTTTTAGATCATTTTATAAAAGCGAAAATGTAAACGAGGGAAGCGACACTTCCGGGGTGTTAGCTATGTTTATGTACACATTAGACACGTTCTGGTCATTTGACCTACTAACCTTACAACAAGCGTGTATAATAAAGTTAAAAATAATCAGTGTGTATTTAAATGAGGTGTGTGTGTAGTGCATGGTGCTGATTTAGGAACAGATCACTTATCCTTTGAACAAATGGAAACTTTAATCCCATCTGAACACACTGCATTACAGTACATGTCAGGTGAAGTGTTGTTCTCTCTCTAACAGGTCGCACACATGACGAAAAGTGAAATGCATCTGCACGACGTGGCCTTCCTGGGTCCTGGACTTCTGTTTCTCGATCAGTATTTCAACAGTTTTATAGACGAGTATGCGGTGCTGTGGATCGCACTGGTGAGGAGATGCTTTTAACCTGTGTGTGTGTGTGTGTGTGTGAACTCACTGTTTAATGAAGTGTGTGTGTATGTTTTTTACAGGTGCTGTCCCTGTTCGACCTGGTGCGTTACTGTGTGAGTGTGTGTAACCAGATCGCCTCACACCTTCACATCTTCATCTTCAAAATTAAACCGGTAGCAGCTCAATGAGACTAGCACACTGCTGCTGTGTGTGTGTGTGTGTGTGTGTGTGTGCTTAAAACCATCAGCGTGCCCGAGGATGATCCCGATTTACATGACTTACAAAAGATGTGATCATAAGTTTATGGACACTTTAACTGACAATGAAAAAAAAAGTTGCTTTATTTAAATTATTCTGTACTAAAAGTTACTAATGCTCTGTGTGTGTGTGTGTGTGTGTGTGTGTGTGTGTGTGTGTAAAAACAGGTGCTAAGACTCATCACGTTTCTGTAAGAAGACTTTAGAAACAGAATTTTTTAAATAAAAAAGGAAAGGAAAAGTTTAGAAAAGTAAATCTGATCTGTGATCATCTTCATTATTGGTGTTTTCATGGCAACTGCCGATCTTTAGCGTTCTTCATCATCATCATCATCACCGCTCTGACATTATGGGTGAAATGCCCATTATGTCCTCCACACACACACACACACACAGTTCTTTAATAGAGTATTGTGGTGTATTGTATAAGTCTGATGATGGGCATGTGCCTGGCGTCTCCTCCTGTGCTCAGTATTGCATGTGTTTATTGTTTATTTTAATTCTGCGCATCACAGATTTCATTTCGATGTAAAAGTCCAAATGAACGAAGACTGCTGCTACAGATGTATTCAGTTATTTGTAACTTGGTCCATCACAATTATATATTTTATTTTATTCTGTAAAAACAGCTATCATCTCTTCTTTCATTTTTTTTTTTGTCTATTAATAAGTGTGTGTGTGTGTGTGTGTGTGTGTGTTTAAATCAAAGTCCAGCCAAAACACAGTATGTACACAGTGTCCCCTGTGGATGATTTACAGACACAGCTGGATCCCAGTCTGCTCTAGGCTAAACTGGTAGCTATAGGCTTCCTGTACTGGCCAGCTCCAGCAGTCCAGTAGCTCCAGTGCAGGACTAAATGAACTGACCATCTGACCTGCTGGACTGTGTCCAGTGTGAAGAGGACAGTGTGTATGTTTTACTGATGAAGCTCAGCTCCTCACACCTCAGTGCAGTTAGAGTTGTTCTGCATCTGTAAATGTTTCATTGGGTCACTTTTTCTCTTAAACAGTTTATTGTTCTGAATGAATCCAGAAATCCTCTTTAATTTCTGTTTATTATTCAGAATGTATTTTCATTTTTTTCCCTAAACAACAAAACGTCCCAGGTTCCTAAATGAAAATCTGTTTCTTCCTATTTTCCCTTTATTGTCTACCTGTAGTTATTCTGAGTGAATAGCTGATCTCCATGTCCAGTTCTGTCCAGTTCTGTCCAGTTCTGTCCAGTCATTAATGTTCTAGAGCAGTTTCAGTCCAAGTCGCTCATTTTAGTTGGGTTTTTTAAAATCCTGTTTATTTGAATTAAATGTAATGTTCTTCCTCTTGGTTGTTTGAACGTTCCTGCAGAACACTGATGGTTAAAATACACCACTGACGTCCATGACATGAATCCACAGAACACTGTGTGTGTGTGTGTGTGTGTGTGTGTGTGTGTGTGTCTGATCCTCACACACCCAAACTACTGTTGTCTTTTATTTTTAGTATACAGATTATTGTAAAAAAAAAAAAACAGTTTATTTAATGCTGCTTTTGCATTCTGTGCCTAAGACCACTGTGTGTGTGTGTGTGTGTGTGTGTGTGTTTGGGGGGGGGGGTTCGGGTCAGTGTTTAATCTGCCTCAAATGTTAAATGGAATTAATAAAAAATAAATAAATTTAAAACTAAGTAGAAGTTTTATACTTTACTTAAACTCACATTCGGTGGAACTTTACCAGCTGTGCAAATGATAATCACACACACAGATACTGATCACACAACTGATCACACACTGATACTGATCACACACTGATACTGATCACACACTGATCACACACACAGATACTGATCACACAACTGATCACACACTGATACTGATCACACACTGATCACACACTGATACTGATCACACAACTGATCACACACTGATACTGATCACACAACTGATCACACAACTGATCACACACTGATACTGATCACACACTGATACTGATCACACAACTGATCACACACTGATACTGATCACACACTGATCACACACACTGATACTGATCACACACTGATCACACACTGATACTGATCACACAACTGATCACACACTGATCACACACACTGATACTGATCACACAACTGATCACACACAGATACTGATCACACAACTGATCACACACTGATCACACACTGATACTGATCACACACTGATCACACACTGATACTGATCACACACTGATCACACACTGATACTGATCACACAACTGATCACACACTGATACTGATCACACAACTGATCACACACTGATACTGATCACACAACTGATCACACACTGATCACACACTGATACTGATCACACACTGATACTGATCACACAACTGATCACACACTGATACTGATCACACACTGATCACACACACTGATACTGATCACACACTGATCACACACTGATACTGATCACACAACTGATCACACACTGATCACACACACTGATACTGATCACACAACTGATCACACACAGATACTGATCACACAACTGATCACACACTGATCACACACTGATACTGATCACACACTGATACTGATCACACACTGATCACACACACTGATACTGATCACACAACTGATCACACACTGATACTGATCACACAACTGATCACACACTGATACTGATCACACACTGATCACACACTGATACTGATCACACAACTGATCACACACTGATCACACACTGATACTGATCACACAACTGATCACACACTGATACTGATCACACACTGATACTGATCACACAACTGATCACACACTGATACTGATCACACACTGATCACACACTGATACTGATCACACACAGATACTGATCACACACTGATACTGATCACACAACTGATCACACACTGATACTGATCACACAACTGATCACACACTGATACTGATCACACACTGATCACACACTGATACTGATCACACACAGATACTGATCACACACTGATACTGATCACACAACTGATCACACACTGATACTGATCACACAACTGATCACACACTGATACTGATCACACAACTGATCACACACTGATCACACTGATACTGATCACACAACTGATCACACACTGATACTGATCACACAACTGATCACACACTGATACTGATCACACACAGATACTGATCACACACTGATCACACACACAGATACTGATCACACACTGATACTGATCACACAACTGATCACACACTGATCACACACACTGATACTGATCACACACTGATACTGATCTCACACTACACTCTGGTCAGCCATAACATTAAAACCAGAACCAGTGTGTAGTTTTTCAGCAGTTAGTGCTGCAGGAGCTCTTCTGGAGGTCGGACCAGACAGTCTGGCCTTTTCTGCCCTCACATCACTTAGGCATGTGTGAAGCGGTCACTGGTTCAGCGTTTGTCCTTCCTTAGAAGACATTTTAGTAGGAACTAACCACTGGAGACAGTGGACCCAGTCGTCTAGCCACAATCTGACCCTTGTTAAAGTTCCTGTTCCGCATCAACTTCAAGAACTGACCATTCAATTGCTGCCTAACGTATGACCGGCCATCCAGGTACTGTTCTTCAGGTCAGCAGTCAGTGGGTTTAATGTTATGGCTGAATGATGTAATCACACACACAGTGTAGTCAGACAGTCACCACTCCCACGTTATAATCACTCGGCTAATCAACTCCACACAAACCCCCAAGAAAATCACCTGAACTTAGTCACTCCTTTTACTGGGGTGCTTTCCATAGTGCTGCATGAACCTGGGTGAGGATTCGAGAAGAATAAAAATGAGGAAGTCTGTAGCTTTGAACTGCTATCAGTCTGTCTGAACATCTGTCTAAACATCTGTCTCTAAACATATGTCTAAACATGTCTCTGAACATGTCTGTGAACATCTGTCTGTGAACATCTGTCTGTGAACATCTGTCAGTAGCTACATGAGCATGGACAGAGTGTTCCTGACTGATGCTCTCTCCTGCTGTTGTGGGAAACACAGCACTCCGTAAGGTGCGTTCTGATTGGCCGAGAGCAGTAGAGTGGAACACACACTGATCGTGCGCTCAGACCATCAGAGCTGACCGTTACTCACACTCACTGTGTTCATCAGGAGTTCCTCTGCAGCAGCGCCATTCTCCTGGTTACATTCACTCACCGACACGGTGTTCCGATCCTCCAGAGCATCCTGAAGATTCCGTGTGCTCTGCAGGGACAAATCATCTCAAATGTAAATAACATGAGACCCAGACTCATTAAAGATTCTCACACACACACACACACACACACGCTACTACAAGGACCAGTCTATTGTAACACACTATCTGGAAGAGGTTGTCACATTAGCTAGGGAACTTTATCACGGCATTTTTAAACGTCAGAAGAATCTGTTAGCTGAAGGTCTCAAAAACATTTATTTCACAAGAGTTATTTTGGATAAACAAGGTCACAGACAAATGAGGAGGACAGGAGAACTGTGGTGTGAACCTGATCATCTGTGCAGAAGTTCTACATGTGTGACTTTAAAGTGCTACTTCCTGAACAAAAGTTGTGTGTGTGTGTGCTACATTACACTTCTAACAGTTTTGTGTTTTCATTGACCTATGATTTGTGAGTATTTCTTGTTTCCCTGCAGGTTTCAGTGTCCTGTCTGCAGGTCAGTCGGTCATTATCAGCAGTACCGTGAGTTTCTTGTCCTGGTCTTTGTCCCTCTGCATGCTGCTGAAACATGGACGAGATCGGAGTGGTGTAATCCTCACAGACCTGAGCTCTGAAACACACAGAAGAAATGGCGTGATGTTCATCCTCTTACAGACGACGGATTTATGCTCAGAGGATCTGCTCATATCAGAGTTATTCATCATCTACACAGCTTCAGGGACGGTGTATTGTAATTATTATAATTAATGGTGTTAAAACTGCTCTCTCTGATCAGACCTCAGACATGAGCTGGTCAACACGTCCAAACACTTCCACTTAGCCACTAATGACCACTAACTGGATGAAGAACACAAAGAGAATCTAACAGATCTCTGTATGAAGTCCCCACAGACAGGAACCTTCTGAGATCATTTCTTGGAGTTTCTGTGTGTTGTTATAATGACATTCAGGGCTGAAGCTACTGAGGGCTTCAAACACGCACAAAAGGCTTTAAAAAATCTTTTTAAATAAAATAGGTGAGTTGTGGTGATGCTAAGAGTACGTCCTGTCTCTTGTGAACTGCTGAAACATCTTCATGAGAATAAATACTGAAAACTTGAAATGTTCAGTTTCCTCCAGGACGAGGCTGTCTGAGCAGGAAGAGTGTTTAGCGAGTGTTTGTGTGTAAAATCTAACTCCATTTCTCTCTTCAATAAATACCTGTATTACAGGTGTCCCTGGGTGGAGTGCAGTCCTGTAGGAACACTGTTCTTTATTAGAAATCAAATGAATATACAGAACTACAGCTAGCTAACACTGCTAACCAGGACATCTCAGCAGTGTATATCTCTCGATCTGGGTCTGGGTGTGTGTGTGTGTGTGTGTGTGTGTGTGTGTGTTCATTTAAAAAAACTTCTGCTTAGACGCATAATTGAAAGAATGTTGTTAGCATTAGCATGCTAGCACCCAGGTTAATAGGACGATGGCTAGCTGCAGTTAGACAGCTAAACCTTAAAAAATAAAACACCTGAAAAAAATTTTTAACCTAAACAAAATACTAACACTTTCCAAAATACGAAACTAAATCAAAACAATTTCAACTGCTAAATTAACTGCTTTTTTGTTACCTCAGACGCTGCATTAGCCGATTAGCATTTTACTGCTATTAAACGGTTAGCATTCGCACCATTAAAAAACACATTTAATGCCTTAACACGTTAATTCTTATTTCTTATGTTTTCGTTAATGCTTTTATCTGATATTCACATTAGTTCAATGATATAATTATACAAACATTATAGCAATTACGCTATTTTATATCATATTTAGCGACCGTAATGTGACCACGTGCTCGCTGATGACCTGAAGCTCACTAAGAGAGTCGTTTTGTTTGAATCTTTTGATTCTGAATCTTTCAGGCGTGTACTGACAGCGGAAATGATTCGGTTCAAAGAGTCGATTCAATTTCAACTCACTTATAGTAATTCTTACTATATTTAAAATTAAGTTAATAGTATTGTTTTAATCATAAATGTATACGATATTTCTTTCAGGCTGATGTATAAAACTACTAACATTAGCGACTGCGCTGCGCCTTGAGTGCTTTAATCTTAATGACTAAACAGCGCCATCTCCTGGTGACTTATCAGAACTGTAGCAGTGTTTTAAAAGGGCAAAGTTTAGCATCGTATATACTACAATAATATACAAAAACAATATGCAGTATGCAGAACAGCACACACGCATTCATTACAAATGCGACAATAGAAGGAATCACGCTAGCGTTTCCACTAGCAACCGAGCAGCTTTCTTCATCCGGGTATTTGAGATGACGTCAGCGTGGCTCGTGACCCTGAGGAGGAAGTGGACTGAGAAGGTGTTGAAAGTAAACATAAAGTCCGGAATAAAACGGATCGGTGTGTGTGTGTGTGTGTGTGTGTGAGAGAGAGAGAGAGAGAGAGAGAGAGAGAGAGAGAGAGAGAGAGAGAGAGAGACGTTATCAACACTGATAAACCACACGGACAGATAACAGACCGACCGGAAGTTGAGCCATGAGGTGACAGGAGTTATTTAAAGCAGGTAAGTCTGTCCTGTGTATACATCGATCATGTGGGTTATTAAAATTCAAACAGAAAATTAAGCTTTCTTTTCTACTGTAATTGTAAAGAAACGATAAAGATTCCGGTGTGTTTTAAAGTGATTAGAGCTACTTATAATAACTCACAAATATGAAGGCAGAGGAAGTGAGAGTGTGATCATACACAGGAACTTCCACTAAACTCTCTTGTGTGTTTTCTCACTCAGGAGCTGGAGCTCATACACACACACACACACAAGAGAGAGAGAGAGAGAGAGAGAGAGAGAGAGAGAGAGAGAGAGAGAGGAGCCAGGCTGTGGAGGACACACACAGGAAGGCGGTCTCACACACGGATTAAAGGTGAAGTTTGTAATGTTTAAATAAAGGCGTTACTGTGACCTTAAGGCGTGGCTTATTTGATTGACAGCTTGTTAAAACGTGTCTCTGCTCGTCTGTCAGGTTCACACACACACACCTCACACATGAGTGTGTAGTACACAGCTTTCAAAACTGATGTGTTGCTTTTAAAATCAGCTCAGTGACCTGCAGTGTGTGTGTGTGTGTGTGTGTGTGTGTGTGTGTAGGTTGGTGGAGATGTGGTGGTTTCAGGAGGGGTTGTGTATTTTGCCTGTGTCACTGGTCATTTGGACAGCAGCTACATTTGTATTAGCTTACATCACAGCGGTGGAGCTAAGACACGTTGACCCCTTCGTCCCCTACATCAGGTGAGGGAGCAAGCAGAGTACACTATACACTACCCCTGTACACTACCCCCTGTACACTACACACTACCCCTGTACACTACCCCCTGTACACTACACACTACCCCCTGTACACTACACACTACCCCTGTACACTACTCCCTGTACACTACACACTACCCCTGTACACTACACACTACCCCTGTACACTACCCCCTGTACACTACACACTACCCCTGTACACTACACACTACCCCTGTACACTACCCCCTGTACACTACACACTACCCCCTGTACACTACACACTACCCCTGTACACTACACACTACCCCCTGTACACTACACACTACCCCTGTACACTACACACTACCCCCTGTACACTACACACTATCCCTGTACACTACCCTTGTACACTACACACTACCCCGTACACTACACACTACCCCTGTACACTACCCCCTGTACACTACACACTACCCTGTACACTACACACTACCCCATACACTACACACTACCCCCTGTACACTACCCCCTGTACACTACACACTACCCCATACACTACACACTACCCCCTGTACACTACCCCCTGTACACTATCCCATACACTACACACTACCCCCTGTACACTACCCCCTGTACACTACACACTACCCCGTACACTACACACTACCCCCTGTACACTACACACTATCCCCTGTACAATACTCCTTGTACACTACACACTACCCCCTGTACACTACACACTACCCTGTACACTACACACTACCCCATACACTACACACTACCCCCTGTACACTACCCCCTGTACACTACACACTACCCCATACACTACACACTACCCCCTGTACACTACCCCCTGTACACTATCCCATACACTACACACTACCCCCTGTACACTACCCCCTGTACACTACACACTACCCCATACACTACACACTACCCCCTGTACACTACACACTATCCCCTGTACAATACTCCTTGTACACTACACACTGCCCCCTGTACACTACACACTACCCCCTGTACAACACCCCCTGTACACTACACACTACCCCCTGTAAACTACACACTACCCCCTGTACAACACCCCCTGTACACTACACACTACCCCCTGTAAACTACACACTACCCCCTGTACAACACCCCCTGTACACTACACACTACCACCTGTACAATACTCCCTGTACACTACACACTACCCCCTGTACACTACACACTACCCCCTGTATACTACACACTACCCCATACACTACACACTACCCCCTGTACACTACCCCCTGTACACTACACACTGCCCCCTGTACACTACACACTACCCCCTGTACAACACCCCCTGTACACTACACACTGCCCCCTGTACACTACACACTACCCCCTGTACAACACCCCCTGTACACTACACACTACCCCCTGTAAACTACACACTACCCCCTGTACAACACCCCCTGTACACTACACACTACCCCCTGTAAACTACACACTACCCCCTGTACACTACACACTACCCCCTGTAAACTACACACTACCCCCTGTACAACACCCCCTGTACACTACACACTACCCCCTGTAAACTACACACTACCCCCTGTACAATACTCCCTGTACACTACACACTACCCCCTGTACACTACACACTGCCCCCTGTACACTACACACTACCCCTGTACACTACACCTGCACCATGTCCTGACAGGTGTGTGTGTGTGTGTGATGTGTGATGCAGTGACACAGGAACAGTTCCTCCTGAGAGGTGTGTGTTTGGGATCATGCTCAGCGTCTCAGCGTTTCTTGGTAAAAACTAAAAACATTCTGAATAAAAACTTTCTGAATAAATTTTAATGATTTTTTTTTTTAGCTGTTTTTCTTTTTTGAGCACTTATCACTCTGTGTGTGTGTGTGTGTGTGTGTGTGTGTGTGTGTGTGTAGGCATTGCCACCATGTATGTACGTTATAAGCAAGTGGAGGCTCTCACTGATCAGGGAGAAAAGCATCTCCTGAAGCTCAACTCTGTGGGCTTTGTGCTCGGTTGCATCAGTTCCTTTGGCATGTGTGTGGTGGCAAACTTCCAGGTATACACACACACACACACACACACACCACACACAACCGACCACAGTAATATAAGTTGCCCATGACTGAACCCTGTTCTGTGTGTGTGTGTGTGTAGAAGACAACACTGTTCTCGATGCACCTGGTGGGTGCAGTGCTGACGTTTGGTGTGGGCGTGCTCTACATCCTAACACACACCCTGGTTTCGTACCGCATGCAGCCGCACATACACACTAGACGGGTCTTCTGGATTCGACTGATCATCGGCCTCTGGACCTTCAGCAGCATCATCAGCAGCATCCTCACTCTTTATCACCATCATTATCATCATAACCACCACCATCATTACCACCACCACCCTCATCATCACTATCATCACCCTCATCATCACCATCACCACCACTATCATCACCCTCACCATCACCATCACCACCACTATCATCACCCTCATCATCATCCCCCTCATCATCACCACCACTATCATCACCCTCATCATCATCACCCTCATCATCACCACCACTATCATCACCCTCATCATCACCCTCATCATCACCACCACTATCATCACCCTCATCATCACCATCACCATCACCACCACTATCATCACCCTCATCATCATCACCCTCATCATCACCACCACTATCATCACCCTCATCATCACCACCACTATCATCACCCTCATCATCACCCCCACTATCATCACCCTCATCATCACCACCACATCATCACCCTCATCATCACCCTCATCATCCCCCCCTATCATCACCCTCATCATCACCCTCATCATCACCACCACTATCATCACCCTCATCATCACCACCACTATCATCACCCTCATCATCACCATCACCATCACCACCACTATCATCACCCTCATCATCATCACCCTCATCATCACCACCACTATCATCACCCTCATCATCACCACCACTATCATCACCCTCATCATCATCACCCTCATCATCACCACCACTATCATCACCCTCATCATCACCCTCATCATCACCACCACTATCATCACCCTCATCATCATCACCCTCATCATCACCACCACTATCATCACCCTCATCATCACCCTCATCATCACCACCACTATCATCACCCTCATCATCATCACCCTCATCATCACCACCACTATCATCACCCTCATCATCATCACCCTCATCATCACCACCACTATCATCACCCTCATCATCACCACCACTATCATCACCCTCATCATCACCACCACTATCATCACCCTCATCATCATCACCCTCATCATCACCACCACTATCATCACCCTCATCATCACCCTCATCATCACCACCACTATCATCACCCTCATCATCATCACCCTCATCATCACCACCACTATCATCACCCTCATCATCATCACCCTCATCATCACCACCACTATCATCACCCTCATCATCACCACCACTATCATCACCATCACCACCACTATCATCACCCTCATCATCACCACCACTATCATCACCCTCATCATCACCACCACTATCATCACCCTCATCACCACCACTATCACCACTATCATCACCCTCATCATCACCACCACTATCATCACCCTCATCATCATCACCCTCATCATCACCACTATCATCACCCTCATCATCATCACCCTCATCACCACCACTATCATCACCCTCATCACCACCACTATCATCACCCTCATCACCACCACTATCATCACCCTCATCATCATCACCCTCATCACCACCACTATCATCACCCTCATCACCACCAC
The DNA here is from genome assembly GCA_033459395.1 of Hemibagrus guttatus. Classification (NCBI taxonomy): domain Eukaryota; kingdom Metazoa; phylum Chordata; class Actinopteri; order Siluriformes; family Bagridae; genus Hemibagrus; species Hemibagrus guttatus. The sequence goes on along the minus strand of JAUCMX010000023.1, from coordinate 20,080,117 downwards.
TATCACCACTATCATCACCCTCATCATCATCACCACTATCATCACCACCACTATCATCACCCTCATCATCATCACCCTCATCATCACCACTATCATCACCCTCATCATCACCACTATCATCACCCTCATCACCACCACTATCATCACCCTCATCATCATCACCACTGTGTGTGTGAATATAAGAATATTTAAAGAGATTTATTAACGAAGCATTAGGATGAGGGATTTAATATTAATGGTGTAGAGTTAAAATTAGGATTAGGGATTTTTTGGTCAGGATTAGGATTGTGGTCAGTATGTGTTTGTGTGTGTGTTTGTGTGTGTGTGTTTGTGTGTGTGTGTTTGTGCTTGTGCATTATGGATGATGGACTATGAAAGAAATGAAAGATTTTTTTCCTTGACCGTGTCTCAGTGTTTGTGTCCTCAGTGATTCTGTACAGCAGCCTGCCAGGGTTAGAGGTGAACAAAAAACTCCACTGGAAGCCTGGAGAGCCTGTAAGTGTGTGTGTGTGTGTGTGTGTGTGTGTGTGTGTGTTGGGGGTATGTACAAAAATGGCACATGGGGATTATATTCCTACAGTTTCCTTCTAGAGAAACTGGATTAGAACCCAGAGCTGTGCTTTGTGGCGTATTTGCATATCATTTGAGTCCAGTATGCAAACACACGGATGTGAGATTATACTTATACAATGGGTAGTGTATACTGTAGGATATTATACACCTCTGTGTGTGTGTGTGTGTGTGTGTGTGTGTTACAGGGTTACACAGCTCACACGGTGAGCACGGTCTCTGAATGGTCTCTGGCTTTTTCCTTCATCAGTTTCTTTCTCACCTACATCAGAGACTTTCAGGTACGCACACACACACACACACACACACACAGTTATGTGTGAAACAGTTTTTCAGCTTGTCTAATGTCTGTGGCTACAGAAGATCAACCTGAGGGCGGAGGTGGACCTTCAGAGCAGTAATTTGCATGACTCCACCCATTTTGGTTCGACTTGGGTCCCTGGAGAGACGTCCCCCTTACTGGCTGGATCTATCTAAACACACAAAGCTTCTCACAGACCACCACACACACACACACACACACACACACACAATAAATACATGAGTATAATGAGAGAGGATTTGAACAGTGAGCAGCAGGAGCAGAGATCTCCTCAAGCTGGTGGTTGATCTCCTGGTGGATCGTCTCAGAAGACGGCTGTACGTTTAGCAGAGATGTGGGGAATCTTTTGGGGTGTTGAACATCAGCAGGAAAAAACGTGGTTTTATTTTGAGCTCGGACACCGATACGTGTGGGAATCATTTCATTCTGTAATGAGATTAACCACAGCATGCTCCTGTAGCGCGTGTGTGTGTGTGTGTGTTGTATTAGTGTTATACAGTGTTATTTTTATATTATTTGCTTTGTTATTGTTTTGCTTGCACTTATTAGCATAGTTAGCATCCTGAAGTGCTTTGATGTAATCATGAATGTAACAAACACTTCAGCTGGAAGATAAAGTCACAATTAATAAGATATTTTGAATGATCAGGTTTATAGTGATGATGATGATGATGATGATGATGATGATATTTGTGCTATTCCTAGTTTAATGTTCACATGTTAGCCGATTTGATGTTTTGTCTCGTACTTCTGCTGATCAGACGTCTCTGTGGATCGAATCACTGACACATTTATTCCACAACACCTTTATTTTAATGAGCTTAAAGTGCAGCAACAAGCAGCTTTGAAATTAACACACACACACACACACACACACAGTATTGTTTGTTTTTAAAACTGTAAAAGGCAAATAAACTTTTTTATATTGTTTAAAGCCTCATTCACATATGTGCTTTAATGAACAGTGTTTAAAACACACACACAGTCTTTCACTCTCCCTCTCTCTCACACACACACACACACACACACTATGTCTCCCTCTCTCTCTCTCACACACACACTCTGTGTCTCTCTCTCTCTCTCACTCACACACACACTGTCTGTGTCTCTTATGCTCTCACTCACTCACACACACACACTCACTCCCTCCATCTCATATGACAAGCCCCTTCACTCCCCCATTCTTCAGTTGCTCCTTCCTTCTCTGCTGAAACTCCACAATTTTCTTATGGAAAAATCCTGAAAAGACACACACACACACACACACACACACACACAGGGCGTAAGACTAAGACTTGAGGTAGCAGTGTTCAGACAGAAAGGAAGATGTTCCTCAGACCTCCACAGTGCAGCATTAAGAGAGAGTGATACAGAGAAGTGTGTTTGGTTCTAACCTTCGCGGTTGTGGTGTTTCTCCTCCTCCTGGATGAACAAGTCAAACATCTGTGTCTGAACAAATTGTCTGACGAAGTTCTGGTTCTCTTTGGGCTCCACTGCTTTGAGGAATCTCTTTTTCTGGAATGTTCTGGACTGCTTGTTTCCTCCATGACGCTTGAAATGATCCGCAAAATGTCCAACAGTTTTCACGAAAAAGCTGATGAAGGCTTCAGACACCACGCTGTTCATCTCCTCTGTAGCTGCAGAACCACAGCAATACACATCACACACACACAGCTGCATGAGTCAGTGAGACACAATGAGATGGTGAGACAGTGAATTGTTGAGATGCAGGGAGACACATGGAGATGGTGAGACAATGAGACAGTGAGACAGTAAGATGAAGTGAGACACATGGAGATGATGAGACACAATGAGACAGTGAGATGGTGAGACACTGTCAATTAACAGAATATCTCCGTGACAGACTCACTAGCGTTGTGTTTGCGTTTGCAGAGATCCTGTAGCAGCTCCTCCTGCAGCCTGCTGGGGATCAGCGTGTCCTCGTCTCCGACCTACAGCAGAGAGACGTGATGGAAGAGGAACAGTGAGAACATTGAAATGGGAAAACAGACAAGATGGCGCCGATGAGGTCGGCTGCCGTCACGACTGCTCCGGCCACTCTTTCTTTGTTTTTGTTTATTTTTTGCACTTCGGACCACTTTAAACCACTACCTGCTATCTACCTGCACAATGGATGTTGTCACATGACAGAGCCACTCTTATTTCTATTGGTCTACAATCTACTCACCTACCGCCGTTTTTAAACCCGGACTCATGCTGGCCGAGCGAGATTCTGAGGAACAAAGGACCCGACCCGAAGCGGAGACCGAGGGGCAAACGGGCCAGCGTCAGGAACAGGCTAAGAGCACGTGCACACCGGGCTCCCTTGCCTAGCATCCTGTTAGCCAATGTCCATTCTCTGGAAAACAAGCTTGATGACCTCAGGGCCAGCGTAAAGTTCCAGAGAGACATTCGGGACTGCAACCTTCTCTGCTTCACTGAGACATGGCTCAACCCAGTGGTACCGGACCACACCATCCAGCTGGCCGAGTTCTTCTCGGTTCACCGCATGGACAGAACAATGGAGTCGGGAAAGACAAGAGGAGGTGGAGTGTGTCTGATGGTAAACAACAGCTTGCACCAGTGTTCACAGAAATATTCAACCCCTCCCTGGAACAGTCCATGATCCCTACATGCTTCAAACAGTCCACCATTGTTCCTGTCCCCAAGAAACCCCAGCCTGCCTGCCTCAACGACTACTGCCCAGTAGCCCTGACGTCAGTCGTGATGAAGTGCTTCAAAAGACTAATCAGAGATTTCATCTTCTTCACTACCTGACACCTTGGACCCACTACAATTCGCAAACCGTCCCAACCGCTCTACTGAGGACGCCGTCGCACACCTGCACCACACAGCCGAGCCACCTGGACAGCAGAAACGGGACTTATGTTAAAATGCTGTTTGTTGACTACACTTCAGCGTTTAACACCATAATTCCCTCCATACTCACCACCAAGTTGGAGATCCTGGGCTTCGGACCATACCTGTGTCGATGGATCTCCAACTTCCTGCTGGACAGACCACAGGCAGTACGAGTGGGCAAACATGTCTCACCCTCACTCACCCTCAGCACTGGAGCCCCCCAGGGTTGTGTTCTGAGCCCCCTGCTGTACTCACTGTACACCTATGACTGTGTGGCCACTTCCAGCTCCACCAACATCATCAAGTTTGCGGATGACACTGCTGCGGTGGGCCTGATCTCCAACTATGACGAGACATCCTACCTAGAGGAGATTAAGAACCTGGAGACATGGTGCCAGGACGACAATCTCCTCCTGAACGTCAGCAAGACTAAGTAGCTGATAGTGGACTTCAGTACAAAGCAGGAGAGGAATTACCAGCTCCTCATTATCAATGGGACCTCAGTGAAGAGAGTGGACAGTTTCCGGTACCTAGGTGTTCACATTATGAAGGACCTGTTATGGTCCTGTCACATCAACACCCTGGTGAAGAAGGCCCGGCAGTGTCTTTACCATCTCAGATGCCTAAAGGAATTTAAACTGCCCTCTAAGATGCTAAAGAACCATTGAGAGCATCCTGATGGGAAGCATCACAGCCTGGTTTGGAAACAGCACCGAGCAGGACAGGCGAGCTCTCCAGATCAGCTGAGCGTAGCATCCGCGCCGAGCTCCCTGACCTGCAGACTATATACAGCAAGCGGTGCTGGACCAAAGCCCAGGAAAATAATGAAGGACCTCAGCCATCCAAACAACAGACTCTTCTCTCTGTTGCGGTCAGGGAAACGTTTCCGCTCCTTGAAGGCAAACACAGAGAGAATGAGGAGGAGCTTCTTCCTGCAGGCCATTCGGGCCCTCAACCAGAACACCTAGAACCTGGACTTTCTGGACTTTTCTCTGGACTTCCTCACACATAAAACTCAGCAGACTGTATAATGCTAATGAAATATGTGTTTGGTAAAATAAAGGTGACGCTAAACACTCGAGTGAGACCAGAAAAACAAGAAGATCCTCCTCTTTATCAGTCTGGATATGAGGAGTTTATTCAGAGACCTAAACTTTAACT
>JAUCMX010000023.1:20016406-20074702 GCA_033459395.1 Hemibagrus guttatus | reverse complement strand
AGCCGATTCACGCATAAGTGGCTCAGTGATGACGCAAGATCCGGGTTGGAGGAGAGAGAACAGCGCCACGTCGGCAGAGAGAGAGAGAGAGAGAGAGAGAGAGAGAGTGAGAGAGAGTCAGAGTCACATTGACAGAGCCGCTGGTAGAATCCCTCAGTGTTTGGAGAAAGAACTCAGTGAGTCGGTTTAGATGACTCACCTGACGGCGCACTGACTCTCAGAGGAGCCGCTCCACAGACCTGCGGAAACCATGGTGAAGGTAAAAAAGTGATTTCTCTGAACTTCTCCTGCTGTAAGTCTGTGCATCAGTCACGCCTGGAGTTACTGCGTGTCTCTTCATTTCTGAGCAACGGAAACAGTGGGATTTTATTCTCTCTTAAAGTGTTTAGCTGCACTGAACATGAGGTCAGTCTGGGGCTAAAACAGATCCCACTCTATAGCAACTACAATCACAACTTATATGCAGCTAATAATTGACTTTTATCCGTTTACTGTTAATGGAAATAGGAAAAAGTCGTGTGTTCTGTGTGTCCATCTTTCTGAAGCAGGCTGCACTCATGTTTGTTTTGTTACAGTTGTCCTGTGTATAAATATTACTATATTAATATTATATCATTATTTTCTATTTCTTCTCTGAACTGTACAGCACACATGTAAACACTGGGTTATACACTATATTGTGATACTGAACACACACACACACACACAGTTGTGATGGTGAGAGCAGGAGAGTGCACTCTGGCTGTGTTTTATTCAGGAGGAGTGTCCCTAGGTAGAACAGCAGCCTCGGCTCTAGAAGTTTCTCTCTGTCTCAATCCCACTGAGCTTTCAGACAGTTCTTCCCTAAAAAGTTTGTGAAAATGAAATTATCAGCACTGAGCTCCGGCCCGAGCAGGAAACTGAGGAGAGCCTGAATAGCTTCTTCTGTTTCCATGGTTACAGCAGAGGTTCGGGCTAGTGGGTGTGGCTTTATGATAGTGTGTAGTGCACTGAAGAGTTATCTACATGTACAGGAGTTTACACCAAAACTACAGTTACAGTCTACACTGTTAGAACATCATTAACCAATGTGTGTGTGTGTGTGTGTGTGTGTGTGTGTGCGTGCGTGCGTGCGTGCGTGCAGAGTGTGAACAGTGAGGCACAACACAGCATCAGTGCAACAGAGCAAGACACACATCAACCTGGGACCACAGGTAACACACACACACACACACACACACACAGAGTTCCCTAGGAGCTGCTATGTTTGTATTGAAGGGTTAATGATGCAATACACTCAGTGTGTTAATAATGCTGTGACTTGTGGAATTTTAATAACAGATCATTAGAAAAAGTATCTGTCATCACACACACACACACACACACACCTGATGCTCTAAAATTGCTTGTGTCTGTATGTTTATATCATTCAAATCTTATTATAAAATGATAATGTGCAAATAAAATGCCTTTGTGTGTGTGTGTGTGTGTGTGTGTGTGTGGTAAGAAAATGAGCTTTTTGTGTGTGAATACTGAAAAGTGTGAATTAAAACCCTATGAATGATGAGATTAACTGAAAGATGACGGCAGAAACACATGGCTCTGTCACAGCACTCTGAGAGCCACATGTTAGGGTCAGTGTGAGAGAGAATCCTGATGAGTCTCACTGATGTGATCTAATCAACATGTGCTGCTGCTGATGATCTTCATTCAGAATTATTCAGAAATCTAAGCTGCATCTCTGGCTGTTGCAGATGACGGTAAGGAACACGTTGCCACAGCCCCCGGGTTCCTGTGGTGTGTCACTGGGGGCGTCTTCAACGTCACCAAGGGCGTGGTCGGGGCAACTGTGGGTGGAGTCACCTGGCTGGGGGGAAAAGGCCTGGAGATCACCAAATCAGCAATCAGCTCAGCGCCTTCAGTGGGTGTCGGCCTGGTGAAAGGCGGAGTTTCTGCTGTCACAGGGGGCGTGTCCACAGTGGCCAGCAAAGTTCCATTTACAGGCAAGAGGAAGGACAAAGCGGAGTGAGGACGAGGATAAACGAGGCACTGAGACATGCAGGACAAACACTAACCCTGTGTTAGGTCAGCGACACAGACGCCTTCACAGACACGATCACTTCATTTTAATATTATTTCTGATTTTAAGCTTTAAAATGCTGGTGTTGTTACACTTCCTCTTATGGAGAGATGTAGTTTTTGAGGAAACTCCATCATTCTGCCTGAAAATCTCAACGAAATATGACACCTTATTAGGCATGTGTGTGTGTGTGTGTGTGAGAGAGACAGAGAGAGAGAGAGAGAGAGATTTTGTGGAGCAGTAATTCTGGGATGTTTCACATTTCACTGGTCTTTAATCTGGTTGTGTGACACTTTATTATTTTCATATCACAGTAAATACCTTATCACAGGTGTCTAACTGACTGAGTCCCCTGCCCCCCCGTCTCCCCCCCCCGTCTCCCCCCCTTGTGTTCATGATGTTAGAACACTGCTGTCCTTCTGTCCCTCTGAACACAACAAACTGAGACTGTGACATCACACAGCTGACCATAGAGTACACACCCACTGCTAACTGGAACTGTCCTTACAATGCACTCCAATCTGACTCTGTGTGTGTGTGTGTGTGTGTGTGTGTTTGTATGTGTATGTGTGTATGTTTAGTTTGTATATTGCTGTAATATCTTTAAAAAATAAATGGAAGTTTACTAGAAACGTTTCCGTGTGGTATTTTATTTCTCCTGCAGATCTCTGCATGGTTTATGACTGTAATATTCTTACAGAAAGGGAAAGAAGAGCTGCAGATCTTCAGAAAGAGTCTGTTTTTTAACTGTTGTGTATTTTCCTGCTTTTACTTGCTCTGAGGAAATTCCTCATGAACACTTCACGCCACAAATATTGACAGATTTTACTGCCTCATAAATCCTGTGTCCTGACCTCAGTGGTGTCGAAGTACTGCCATTTTTCATTATTACTATGGGATCTGTGTTAGGTGTCATTACAGTGTTTTAATAATTCTGTGGCTTTTTTTTAATTATTAATTTCTCAACACGTGTGAGGGTAATGTTGATGTTCTGAGTGTTTCTGTCTGTATTTTATTCCCACTGTGTTTACGCTCTGTATAAAACACTGGATGCTAAATCATCAGTCCATTTCCCTGACACTTCTCCTGTACGGTGATCGAGCAGCACTGAGCTCTGCAGCTCACATTTCAAAAAATATAATATTTATTCGAAAAAGCATCAAACTTCCTTCGAGTTATCTAACCTGTAGTCCGGAGTCGCGGAGATGCTGAATGTCCAGAGAAGCAGCGCCCCCTTGTGGTTCATCTGTGACCTGGTCTTTAGTGTCCTCTACGATGCTTTCGGCGGTTCAGCCTCTGAGCCGTGTCCCGTGTGTCGGTGTCTCTTACCCACGCAGAATCACGTCGATTCCAGGAGAATCACAGTAACACAGTGGCAGTAAATCTCTGGCCCAAACGAACCGCTGATGCCACATAAGCTGCGCTGTGAGCGGAATCGCAGGGACGGGGATGGTTCCCATAGCAACTAGGAAACGGCTAAAAAAGTTTCTGAAACCCGCCGTTAGCCCACTCCACCCTGCTGCTACCGGGTCTGGGCTCCAGGACTGAGGCCCCCAGATAACACCTGAGGGGGTTTTGTGCACACAGTCACACAAAGTTTTTCACTTTTTCTTTAAATGAGGCACACGGTACCCAAAATCATTTAGACATATAGTGTGTTCGGAAGTTAAGTAAGTTTAGTAGACAGAATATATTTCATATTACCGAGGTGTGTGTGTGTGTGTGTATATATATATATATATATATATATATATATATATATATATATATATATATATATATATATATATATATATATATATATAGTATACAATCCCGTCCAAAATGCCGTTTTTTGTTCAGGCATTCTCACTGCACTCTGTTTTGGGGTCTTTCGCTGAAGCCGCGCGCCAGTCGCGCTCTCGCCTCCGACCATTTTGAATGTTTTTTAGCTGTTTTGTGTACAGTTTTGCTACGTTAGTTTCGATAAGTGGTTATATATATTCATTTTGCTGTTTAGTTTGCAGACAAAAACAGCGATGAATCTTGAATTGCTCGGTAAGTATGCGCCTCGCTGCATTTCCCCTTTCAGATAATGTTTGAACGTGTGCTAGCTAGCCGAGCTAAACTAGCGATAATTTTGCGATATTTTTAGCACACCCAGTTTCCGACAAGCCCCGCCTCCTGAACCCGCATTGGCTGGTTTCACGGTTCAGCATGAGATTCCGAGGAAGTGTGAAATATCAGCCAATTCCAAGGCAGGGGGCGGGAGTTTAGTAGCCAATCCTTGAACACCTTCCCGGAGTTTGTCGAAATGCGAGTGGGAAAAATACCTAGCTTCATTGTCCAATTTATTACCTTGTTGTTTGTAAACATAGCCAGTGGCTGTGTAAGTGATCTTAAATGTCAATAATTCTTTTATTTAAAAATAAATTAGCACACATTTGCCAGTGCACTGCAGTATTTATCCATGTATTCTGATTCATTTATTTGTTTGTCATTCAGACCTCGACTCTTTTGTAAACTTTCCCTGAATGAAAAGTGTTTAACACTCATTCATTATCATTTAAATTCATTATAATATAACAGTATTATTTCTCCAGTAGCAGTAACAGCTGGTGTTTGTTACATAGTAAAGGCTGTGTCCATCCGAGCTTGTGTTTCTTCTCTCATGGTGTGTGTGTGTGTGTGTGTGTGTGTGTGTGTGTGTGTGTGTGTTACAGAGTCGTTTGGGCAGAACTACCCTGAGGTAAGGAGAAGCGAGGTGTTTGTTTACACTAGTGTTGAGGCAACGTCCTCCATGCAGACAGACTGCAGGACATTTGGACAGAAATAAAATCCCGAGTAGTTTTTATTATAGTGTCAGTAATCTACAGCACAGCAACATCCTGACCACCACCACGGGCTCTCAGAGGGGCAGTGACGCTGAAAGCCTGAGAGAGACGGATGAGGATGAGTCGAAAGTGTCTCAGAGTGTTGTGTGTTGATGCTGTGATGGTGCTGAGTCCTAGTGTTTAGTAGTGTATTATATTCGTTGTTGTTGATTTACACTGTTACAGTTAGTGTTGTTGATAGTGTTCTGTAGTGTTGCTAACAACAAGAGCTGGGTGCTGCTGATGATGAGTGTTTGTTGATGGTGTTTTAATTTTTTTTTGGTGTGTTTAGTAGTGCTGCTGCTCACAGGTGCAGTTTGTTGTTTTAATGTGTGTGTAATGTGTGTAACAGGAAGCGGATGGCACGCTGGACTGTATCAGCATGGCTCTGACCTGTACCTTTAACCGCTGGGGGACGCTGCTGGCTGTGGGCTGTAACGACGGACGCATCGTCATCTGGGACTTTCTCACACGTGGCATCGCCAAGATCATCAGCGCACACATCCACCCCGTCTGCTCCCTCTGGTCAGAACACACTCACTGCACTGTGTCTGTGTGTGTGTGTGTGTGTGTGTTCAGTCACACTTTGCGATTGATTGATTAATTACCGTGTGTGTGTGTGTGTGTGTGTGGTGAACAGTTGGAGTCGAGATGGACACAAGCTGGTCAGTGCATCCACAGATAACATTGTGTCTCAGTGGGACGTCCTGACCGGAGACTGTGATCAGAGGTTCCGCTTCCCCTCCCCCATCCTCAAAGTGCAGTACCACCCCAGAGACTCGTAAGCTCCGCCCTCTTCCTGTCGAATCTCATCATGTATATTGCTCTTGTACATTTCACCCAATCATGTGTTACTTCAGTAAATGATGGAAACTCACGTTTATGTGTGTGTGTCAGAGACAAGGTGTTGGTGTGTCCAATGAAGTCGGCGCCGGTGCTCCTCACACTTTCAGACTCCAAACATGTTGTCCTTCCGGTGGATGACGATTCGGACCTGAACGTGGTTGCGTCGTTCGACAGAAGGGGAGAGTTCATTTATACAGGAAACGCCAAGGGCAAGGTCAGAACACGCCAAAAACACAGCAGGAACATGCCAAGGAACACTCCTCACATTGCTCAGAAGCTGTCTCGATTTAGGAGAGCTGGCAGCTGTGTTAATCATCTCAATACTAATCATCTCAGCTCCGAGTCAAACCACATCACTCCTGTATATTCACACACTCGTCTCTCTTTATCACGGCAGATTTTGGTGTTGAACACGAACACTCAGGACCTGGTGGCATCGTTCAGAGTGACCACAGGAACCAGTAACTCCACCGCAATCAAATCCATCGAGTTTGCACGCAAGGGCAGGTGAGTCTGGAACATCTACCACCCTCTCCTTACACACCTTCACTGACCGTCCACCTCCTCACTGCCTCCATCACTCCAGCTGTTCATCTACATTCCTATTCTGTACTCAACTCCTTATAAACTTCACTCACTCATCATCACATTACAGTGCAGATAGTTTATTTAACTCCTTCCTTTTCCTATCTACATGCAGTCAGAGTTGCATCATCATCAATAATAATAACAATAAATTAAGTTTCCCTGTATGACCCTTCTGAGGTTCACAGAAAGGTTTCATTTAAATCAATGAAAGTCTCTCTCTCTCTCCCCCTCTTTCTTCCTCTTCCTCCAGCTGTTTCCTGATAAACACAGCAGATCGCATTATCAGAGTGTATGATGGCAGAGAGATTCTCACCTGTGGGAGAGACGGAGAACCAGAACCCATGCAAAAACTACAGGACCTTGTCAACAGGTGTCTCTCTCTCTCTCACACACACACACACACACATTCTAATGTTTCTGATTGTCTGTGATATAATGTGTGTGTGTGTGTGCAGGACTCCATGGAAGCGGTGTTGTTTCTCAGGTGATGGGGAGTACATCGTGGCAGGCTCGGCTCGGCAGCACGCTCTCTACATCTGGGAGAAGAGCATCGGGAACCTGGTGAAGATCCTCCATGGCACCCGAGGAGAGCTGCTGCTGGATGTAGCGGTGAGACACACTCTCTCACACACACAGACATTTAGATATTCATGTGTCCTTTAGAACCATTTGTTCTGACGAAGAACAAAAACAAAAAGTGTTTCTAACTGGAACCTTTTTTAGACTCTGAAACATGATTTTGAAAAATTTGCAATTTCTTATTTGTACTCTGACGCGTGTGTGTGTGTGTGCCTGCAGTGGCATCCTGTGCGGCCCATCATCGCCTCCATCTCCAGTGGTGTGGTCTCCATCTGGGCCCAGAACCAAGTGGTGTGTAAAACGCTGTGTGAGCTCTCAGTAGTGTTGGGGTGCCAGTGTTAGATCAGCTGGTAGTCCTGTGCTGCTGTGCCCTTCATTCGGCCTAAACACACATTCTGTTTTTAAAAGTTTCTAATTTACTATAAGGGAAGAACAGTGTGTTTGCTGAAAGTGATCAGAGCAGTAAACTCTGAGCAGGAAGCGCTTAGTGACTCACTCAGTTCTGAATGAAGCAGTAGTTTATGATGAGATGTGAGATCTGTGGTGTAGGAGTGACCGACTGGACTCTGGGTTCTCTCGGGTTCTGTAGGAGAACTGGAGCGCCTTCGCCCCCGACTTCAAAGAGCTGGACGAGAACGTGGAGTACGAGGAAAGAGAGTCTGAGTTCGACATTGAAGACGAGGACAAGAGTGAACCAGAACAGACAGGTTACACACACACACTATACAGCCTACACAAATCACATCACCGTAATGTGAATCAATTAAATGAAAGCCTGAAATGACGATCTGAATAAGTGTGTGTGTGTGTGTGTGTGTGTTAGGAGCAAACGCTGCTGAGGATGAGGAGGTGGATGTGACTTCTGTTGACCCGATACCAGCCTTCTGCAGTAGGTCAGTAATGATCATTTTAAAATAAATAATAATAATATGAACATTACATCAGTGCGCGTGCCCATGAAATACCGATGTGCCATCATACCTACTGCAGACAGAATAACTGCCATCACTCTGGCTCTGCTTCTTCATTGCCTGAATCTGTTTGTGTGGATAAAAACAGATAACGTGACAGACTGTGACCATGACAACGCTGTTACCACTCTGTGTGTGTGTGTGTGTGTGTGTGTGTGTGTGTGTGTGTGTGTGTTAGTGATGAGGAGCTGGAGGACTATAAGGCACTCCTGTATTTACCCATCGCTCCTGAGGTTGAGGATCCTGAGGAAAACCCATTTGGCCCACCTCCTGATGGTCAAGGCTCCACCCCTGAGGATGGCTCCACCCACAACACCTCCACAGACAAGAAGCAGAGACAGTCGTCTGCTGACGGAGCTCCGCCCAAAAAGAAAGCTCGAACTACAACCATTGAACTGCAGGGAGTCCCGAGTGATGGTGAGAGCAGCTCTCACCCCCTGTCTGTCTGTCTGTCTGTCAGTCTCACTCTCCTGTCTCTCTCTCCCTCCCTCCTGTCTGTCTGTCTGTCTGTCATCTCAAGTTATTTTTTGTGTGCCAGTATTTAAGGTTACATTACACTGAGGTTACATTTATGAAATGCATATCTCTTTTTCTCACCCTCTCTCTCTGTGTCTCCCTTCACCTGTCTGTCTCTCAGAGGTGCACCCACTGTTGGGGGTGAAGGGAGACGGGAAGTCAAAGAAGAAAGCTGCCGGCCGTCCAAAGGGATCGAAAGGTAAAGAGAAAGATTCGGCGTTTAGATCCAAACTGTTCGACAGAGAGCGAGACAGAGGGGCGGAGTTGGACGGGGCGGGACTAAAGGGTAAGACCCCTTCCACATTCGATCCTTGCTACCTGCTTGCCTCCAGCCAATGCCTGCTCAAGCACAGAAGCAAAAACCCTGCCTCCTGGGCTGAGCTGCCCTGCCCCTTAGAGCAAAAATAAAGAACAAGGGCAATGATGGCATTTGTCCTGTGTCTAAAGCTGAGTGGCTCCACCCTAAAGGGGGGGGTGTCTCTGTGTGTTGGGGCTCTGCTTTTCAGTACAGTTTCAGTAACATTCTGTGCAAGTGTACTTCCTGTGTCTTGTTGCGGCTACTTCCGGCTTGCTCCCTGTCCTTCCTGCTCCGCTCCTGTCCTGTTCTCCCCTGAGACCTGTGTGTGTGTGTGTGTGTGTGTGTGTGTTTAGAGCACATAATGCTGAATTATGATGTGTTTAAAAAACGTTCTGCTCCTTGGTGTGTGTGTTTATGTTGAGCACTTCTCCAAATAATTATCAGATATTAGCGATAGACCAACAGAATCTGCTTCTCTTTTCCCCACAGGGACAGATCTGTTTACTGACCAGTTATGATTGTTCATTATTAATTATTGATAACTGTTAGACTGAATCCTGAGAACGCTTACATTTGTGTTACATCTGCTGTTCCTGGGTGTGTTGTGTTTACAGGAACTGCAGTCACTTCAGCGTACAAACCGCATGATGTTCAGGGTCTGGACTGAGAGTGGACGGGACTGATGGTGTGAGCCTACAGCGCTCCCTGTCTGTGTGGAGACCCAACACGCTGTAAAAGACTAGAAGTTCTGAGTGTGGGGAAACTCGGGACGTTACACTTGCTTCTAACTGTTCCAGGATCAGTGTGTGATAGACGGGACACGTTTCATTCCCCACAACACAGCGCTTCCTGCTGAGGGACAGAGATGGAGAGAGAGAGAGATGGAGAGACTGGACATTATTCTGTAGACATTTTTTTTCTCTCAGCACTAGTTGTGTAGTCATGTTGATTATTATATTCGTCTTTTTTTTACAAGCCACAGCCATGTCCGTGTGTCCGTGTGTGTGTGTGTGTGTGTGTGTGTGTGTGTGTGTGTGTGTGTGTGTGTGTGTGAGTGAGTGAGTGACAGAGTGAGAGGCCTTTCTGCATGAGTTTCTTCCTGTTTTTTTTAAATCCAGGAATAAAAAAAGCTTTGGAATCAAATGAACTCTGAACCTGGAAGATGTCTGTAACGTTCTTTTATTATAGACATGTGTATGTGTGTGTGTGTGTGTGTGTGTGTGTGTGTGTGTGTGTGTGTTTCTCTCTCACACAGAACTGAACAGATGGAACCTGAGACCTGTACTGGTCCATGTACCTGTGTGTAGAACTTATTCAGTGGCACAGTCAGTCATTCCCATCCCTACATCATAACCTTAAATATCTAAATAACATCA
This sequence comes from Hemibagrus guttatus, assembly GCA_033459395.1. Lineage (NCBI taxonomy): Eukaryota > Metazoa > Chordata > Actinopteri > Siluriformes > Bagridae > Hemibagrus > Hemibagrus guttatus. The sequence continues at coordinate 20,064,617 of JAUCMX010000023.1, read as the reverse complement.
AGGAGAAAAAGATGGAAGAATAGAATGGTATAGTGAAATAGAATAATTAAAAGAAGAAATTAAATCAAATCAGCAGTTTAATTATCACAGTAAGTCGGATGCCAAATCCTCTCATATTCCCCAGTCGATCCCGAAGGGCATGGTTCATTTTTTTCTAGTTTTTAGGAATATCATTTGGTCACAGAGCCATGATGATGATGATGATGATGATGATGATGATGATGATGGTTTAGGTTTCCTCTACTCTAGAAGTGTTTGTCTATTAGTTTAGTAAAAGCCAAAGCATGTTCTTCATCTGTAGATGTTTGCTTTTTCAGCATGTTCATAAAACAGACAGCAGGCTCTGTGTGTTTCTGGAGATTATAACTCGTCCCTCACTCGCTCTTCCTCTCTACAGTTCTGGTGTTAGACTCACAGCACACTACTGATCAATGTTCTGAACAGATTCAGTCAGTTTCTCCTGTGCTTTTTCTTTGCTTGGGTCCGTGAGGAAGATGATATTTTCCCCTTATTATACATTTCCCACAGTAATGACGGTGAGATTCAATCTGGGGTGTTTTTTGTTAACTGTAGTCCTATAAGTGAAGACCAGTAAGATATACTGGGAGTGTAGAAGGAGGAAAACAATCCCCTGGCACATGGTAAATTCTCACACACACAGCAGACAAACCCCAGCTCCTGACCATCACTCAGCTCGCAGCATGTAAACAACTCGAGAAGACCTTTATTTCCTTTCCTTTTAATCACAGGACAGAACTCTAGCAGTAATGGTCCTTCACACAATTATAAAAACTGCAGCAATGAAACTACTGCAGTGGCCAGAAACGGGTGCAGAGTCCAATACTTTTAAAACATTACGCAAAGAAAATTGTACTTTAGAAGTCAGACAGGAATCAGCACTAACACAGCTGGAACATCAGCCCTGAACAGTCAGACTCCGACTCCAGATGTTGTCTTTCCTGCAGTGTTTATTCTTCTTTTCCACAGACAGCCAAAACATCATAAAGAGTAATAGAGCAGCTGTTCATATACTCACAGAAAACTGCAGCTCTAGCTTTTTATTAAAGTCTTATCAGGAAAACATTGCACGGGGAATCTGTGCTGCATTACACCACCAGCATGTACAGTCCTGATCACAGACTGTATCTGACCCTGTACCTGACTGACCTGAGCCTGTATCTGACCCTGTATCTGACTGACCTGAGCCTGTATCTGACTGACCTGAGCCTGTATCTGACCCTGTATCTGACTGACCTGAGCCTGTATCTGACTGACCTGAGCCTGTATCTGACCCTGTATCTGACTGACCTGAGCCTGTATCTGACTGACCTGAGCCTGTATCTGACCCTGTATCTGACTGACCTGACCCTGTATCTGACCCGGTACCTGACTGACCTGAGCCTGTATCTGACCCTGTATCTGACTGACCTGAGCCTGTATCTGACTGACCTGACCCTGTATCTGACCCTGTACCTGACTGACCTGACCCTGTATCTGACCCTGTATCTGACTGACCTGACCCTGTACCTGATTGACCTGACCCTGTATCTGACTGACCTGACCCTGTATCTGACCCTGTATCTGACTGACCTGAGCCTGTACCTGACCCTGTATCTGACTGACCTGAGCCTGTATCTGACTGACCTGACCCTGTATCTGACCCTGTATCTGACTGACCTGAGCCTGTATCTGACCCTGTATCTGACTGACCTGACCCTGTACCTGATTGACCTGACCCTGTATCTGACTGACCTGACCCTGTATCTGACCCTGTATCTGACTGACCTGACCCTGTATCTGACCCTGTATCTGACTGACCTGACCCTGTATCTGACTGACCTGAGCCTGTATCTGACCCGGTACCTGACTGACCTGAGCCTGTACCTGACCCTGTATCTGACTGACCTGACCCTGTATCTGACCCGGTACCTGACTGACCTGAGCCTGTACCTGAGCCTGTATCTGACTGACCTGACCCTGTATCTGACCCTGTACCTGACTGACCTGACCCTGTATCTGACCCTGTATCTGACTGACCTGAGCCTGTATCTGACCCTGTATCTGACTGACCTGAGCCTGTATCTGACCCTGTATCTGACTGACCTGAGCCTGTATCTGACCCTGTATCTGACTGACCTGAGCCTGTATCTGACTGACCTGAGCCTGTATCTGACCCTGTATCTGACTGACCTGAGCCTGTATCTGACTGACCTGAGCCTGTATCTGACCCTGTATCTGACTGACCTGAGCCTGTATCTGACTGACCTGAGCCTGTATCTGACCCTGTATCTGACTGACCTGACCCTGTATCTGACCCGGTACCTGACTGACCTGAGCCTGTATCTGACCCTGTATCTGACTGACCTGAGCCTGTATCTGACTGACCTGACCCTGTATCTGACCCTGTACCTGACTGACCTGACCCTGTATCTGACCCTGTATCTGACTGACCTGACCCTGTACCTGATTGACCTGACCCTGTATCTGACTGACCTGACCCTGTATCTGACCCTGTATCTGACTGACCTGAGCCTGTACCTGACCCTGTATCTGACTGACCTGAGCCTGTATCTGACTGACCTGACCCTGTATCTGACCCTGTATCTGACTGACCTGAGCCTGTATCTGACCCTGTATCTGACTGACCTGACCCTGTACCTGATTGACCTGACCCTGTATCTGACTGACCTGACCCTGTATCTGACCCTGTATCTGACTGACCTGACCCTGTATCTGACCCTGTATCTGACTGACCTGACCCTGTATCTGACTGACCTGAGCCTGTATCTGACCCGGTACCTGACTGACCTGAGCCTGTACCTGACCCTGTATCTGACTGACCTGACCCTGTATCTGACCCGGTACCTGACTGACCTGAGCCTGTACCTGAGCCTGTATCTGACTGACCTGACCCTGTATCTGACCCTGTACCTGACTGACCTGACCCTGTATCTGACCCTGTATCTGACTGACCTGAGCCTGTATCTGACCCTGTATCTGACTGACCTGAGCCTGTATCTGACCCTGTATCTGACTGACCTGAGCCTGTATCTGACCCTGTATCTGACTGACCTGAGCCTGTATCTGACTGACCTGAGCCTGTATCTGACCCTGTATCTGACTGACCTGAGCCTGTATCTGACTGACCTGAGCCTGTATCTGACCCTGTATCTGACTGACCTGAGCCTGTATCTGACTGACCTGAGCCTGTATCTGACCCTGTATCTGACTGACCTGACCCTGTATCTGACCCGGTACCTGACTGACCTGAGCCTGTATCTGACCCTGTATCTGACTGACCTGAGCCTGTATCTGACTGACCTGACCCTGTATCTGACCCTGTACCTGACTGACCTGACCCTGTATCTGACCCTGTATCTGACTGACCTGACCCTGTACCTGATTGACCTGACCCTGTATCTGACTGACCTGACCCTGTATCTGACCCTGTATCTGACTGACCTGAGCCTGTACCTGACCCTGTATCTGACTGACCTGAGCCTGTATCTGACTGACCTGACCCTGTATCTGACCCTGTATCTGACTGACCTGAGCCTGTATCTGACCCTGTATCTGACTGACCTGACCCTGTACCTGATTGACCTGACCCTGTATCTGACTGACCTGACCCTGTATCTGACCCTGTATCTGACTGACCTGACCCTGTATCTGACCCTGTATCTGACTGACCTGACCCTGTATCTGACTGACCTGAGCCTGTATCTGACCCGGTACCTGACTGACCTGAGCCTGTACCTGACCCTGTATCTGACTGACCTGACCCTGTATCTGACCCGGTACCTGACTGACCTGAGCCTGTACCTGAGCCTGTATCTGACTGACCTGACCCTGTATCTGACCCTGTACCTGACTGACCTGACCCTGTATCTGACCCTGTATCTGACTGACCTGAGCCTGTATCTGACCCTGTATCTGACTGACCTGAGCCTGTATCTGACCCTGTATCTGACTGACCTGAGCCTGTATCTGACCCTGTATCTGACTGACCTGAGCCTGTATCTGACTGACCTGAGCCTGTATCTGACCCTGTACCTGACTGACCTGACCTGTATCTGACTGACCTGAGACTGTATCTGACTGACCTGACCCTGTATCTGACCCTGTATCTGACTGACCTGACCCCGTATCTGACCCTGTATCTGACTGACCTGAGCCTGTATCTGACCCTGTATCTGACTGACCTGACCCTGTACCTGATTGACCTGACCCTGTATCTGACTGACCTGAGCCTGTATCTGACCCTGTATCTGACTGACCTGAGCCTGTATCTGACTGACCTGAGCCTGTATCTGACCCTGTACCTGACTGACCTGACCTGTATCTGACTGACCTGAGCCTGTACCTGATTGACCTGACCCTGTATCTGACTGACCTGACCCTGTACCTGATTGACCTGACCCTGTATCTGACTGACCTGAGCCTGTATCTGACCCTGTACCTGACTGACCTGACCCTGTATCTGACCCTGTATCTGACTGACCTGAGCCTGTATCTGACTGACCTGAGCCTGTATCTGACCCTGTACCTGACTGACCTGACCTGTATCTGACTGACCTGAGCCTGTATCTGACTGACCTGACCCTGTACCTGATTGACCTGACCCTGTATCTGACTGACCTGAGCCTGTATCTGACTGACCTGAGCCTGTATCTGACTGACCTGACCCTGTACCTGATTGACCTGACCCTGTATCTGACTGACCTGAGCCTGTATCTGACCCTGTATCTGACTGACCTGAGCCTGTATCTGACCCTGTACCTGACTGACCTGACCTGTATCTGACTGACCTGAGCCTGTACCTGATTGACCTGACCCTGTATCTGACTGACCTGAGCCTGTATCTGACCCTGTACCTGACTGACCTGACCCTGTATCTGACTGACCTGACCCTGTACCTGATTGACCTGACCCTGTATCTGACTGACCTGAGCCTGTATCTGACCCTGTACCTGACTGACCTGACCCTGTATCTGACCCTGTATCTGACTGACCTGACCCTGTACCTGATTGACCTGACCCTGTATCTGACCCTGTACCTGACTGACCTGACCCTGTATCTGACTGGCCTGACCCTGTACCTGATTGACCTGACCCTGTATCTGACTGACCTGAGCCTGTATCTGACCCTGTACCTGACTGACCTGACCTGTATCTGACTGACCTGAGCCTGTACCTGATTGACCTGACCCTGTATCTGACTGACCTGAGCCTGTATCTGACCCTGTACCTGACTGACCTGACCCTGTATCTGACCCTGTATCTGACTGACCTGACCCTGTACCTGATTGACCTGACCCTGTATCTGACTGACCTGAGCCTGTATCTGACCCTGTACCTGACTGACCTGACCCTGTATCTGACCCTGTATCTGACTGACCTGACCCTGTACCTGATTGACCTGACCCTGTATCTGACCCTGTACCTGACTGACCTGACCCTGTATCTGACTGGCCTGACCCTGTACCTGATTGACCTGACCCTGTATCTGACTGACCTGAGCCTGTATCTGACCCTGTACCTGACTGACCTGACCCTGTATCTGACCCTGTATCTGACTGACCTGACCCTGTATCTGACTGGCCTGACCCTGTACCTGATTGACCTGACCCTGTATCTGACTGACCTGAGCCTGTATCTGACCCTGTACCTGACTGACCTGACCCTGTATCTGACCCTGTATCTGACTGACCTGACCCTGTATCTGACCCTGTACCTGACTGACCTGACCCTGTATCTGACCCTGTATCTGACTGACCTGACCCTGTACCTGATTGACCTGAGCCTGTATCTGACTGACCTGACCCTGTATCTGACCCTGTATCTGACTGACTTGACCTGTATCTGACTGACCTGAGACTGTATCTGACTGACCTGACCCTGTATCTGACCCTGTATCTGACTGACCTGACCCTGTATCTGACCCTGTATCTGACTGACCTGAGCCTGTATCTGACCCTGTATCTGACTGACCTGACCCTGTACCTGATTGACCTGACCCTGTATCTGATTGACCTGACCCTGTACCTGATTGACCTGACCCTGTACCTGACTGACCTGACCCTGTACCTGATTGACCTGAGCCTGTATCTGACCCTGTACCTGACTGACCTGACCCTGTATCTGACTGACCTGAGCCTGTATCTGACCCTGTACCTGACTGACCTGAGCCTGTATCTGACTGACCTGACCCTGTATCTGACCCGGTACCTGACTGACCTGACCCTGTATCTGACTGACCTGAGCCTGTATCTGACCCGGTACCTGACTGACCTGACCTGTATCTGACTGACCTGACCCTGTATCTGACCCGGTACCTGACTGACCTGAGTCTGTATTTGACCCGGTACCTGACTGACCTGAGCCTGTATCTGACCCGGTACCTGACTGACCTGAGCCTGTAGACGCAGTGGTGCTGGATTCTGATTAAGAGTCTGGGTTAATACAGAGATAAGACTCTGGACTGCAGAACCCACCTGTAAATATTCTACCTAGTAAACACAAAGCCAGTTAGACTGCATCATGATGAAACTGACCACATGAGATTAGCGCTGCTAGCGCACTACTCTGCTGTTTGAGCAACAATAATGCTATGCTATGATGCTAATGATGGCATAATGATACACTTGTCCAGATCATAACAGGAAGTTTGACACAATACTACAATAGACACACATAGAAGAAGCTTTAAGCATTAATTACATTTCCAAGAGAAGTTTAAATTGTCCATCTCCTCACTGACTCACCAACCAGCCGCGCGCGCCAGTGACGTCATCTACTTCCATCTTACTGATTGGCTAGAGATGAGCTGTCCGTTGAGAACCAGTGGACCAATGGAGACTTTTGTCCCGCCCTCTAATCTGCATAAAACTCTACATGTGATTTTTGGCATCGTAAACAAGCACCTCGGAAAGAAGAGCCATAATGACGAGCAGAAAACAGCAGAAAGAACAAACATCCGAGCAAAGAAAATAAAAGTTTCTTTTAAATGCCTCGTATTTCGCCTTTTTTTTTGTTATTTTTTTTATATTTAAAAATATATATATTAATATTTTTAAAAAATGTAATCGTATGATTCGCGTGTTTTTTTACGACCACGACAAATTCCCGAGAGAACATCAAATTACAGCCTCTGGATTTTTTGTCTCATGTTGTCCTGTCCATCTTTTTCCTTCTCCTTACTGAAACTGGTGAGAAACACGATGGACGGCCGGGAGGTTCTGCAGTCCTGTGGGTTTGGGCCCCAAGATCCATGAGCTCCTTCTCATTCTGGAGCTTGTACAAACACGTCTACGGCAAAGAAAAACTCCCTGAGATGGTAAGAGGAAGGAACCTTGAGAGGAACTCACTGAATCCTGGCTCTTCATCATCTGGAGTTTCACACTCTGCATTCCTAAACCCTGGATTAATCTTCTTCTAATTTGCATATTTGACGTATCAGCAGTCCTGATCGGATAAATCCAGCGTGAGTGCTTTCACATCAGAGAGAAGAGAAGTTCAGCTCCGTGTTTCTGCACGCGAGCAGGTTCTTTTACAATTTTAGTTGGTGGTGCAGTTGACCAGTCGCTCACTGTCTCCAAGGCTTTGTAGCAATGTGGGGTGTGTGTGTGTGTGTGAACATCTTAAAGAAAAATGTACTGAAACAAATTGGAATCCAAAATGGAGATAAATGACACAACCATGTCTCTCTTCTCATTACACTGTGTGTAAAACCTGTAGAACACACACACACACACACACACATCACTCTGAGAGAAAGTGAATGACGCAGAATTTAGTAGATAATTAAAATCTCATCTTTATTACAATCACATGAACATCAGATTTCAGGAAAAAAGTTAGAAAGAGAACCCAATCACATGGTTCCTGCATGGTGTGTGTGGGCGTGACCAATCAAATGCCACGTTTTAGGCAAAAATAAGAATCCGTCCTCAAGACCGTGGTGTGTGTGAGTGAAGAGATTGGAGGTGATGATGTCACATTACCACAGAAGTGGAGAGTAAAAAGTGACTTCATCAAACCACTTCTCATGAAAGTGGAGAGGTGCCGCGTGGGTGTGGTCCTGGGCGTGGTCTCGGCCATGAGGACGGTGTTGTAAACACTTCAGGGCGTGTCTCAGTGCAAGTGAGGAAATCAAACATCCCGATGTTTATCGAGTAAAATCCGATGAAAAATTCCGAAGTAAATTCACAGATACAATGAAACTCGAGTCAAATCTGCAAGCAGCCACAAATAATCAGAACGTTTTTAAACACTAAAACTGAAAAGCTGAGGGTCAGAGATGTTCAGACTCTCATCAGTAAAATAATAAAAACTGCAAAAATGTTTTCACATGAGAACAACAAAAACATCAAAGTGTCAGGGGTCAGTCACTGAGGAGGTCCAGCACACCGAGCGTCTTCATATCCACAGAATTTACACTTCATCAAAATCAAAATCTCTTCATGATATCAGAGTGAGCACGAGAAAAAATAGTTCAAAATGTTTTCTACACAACTGATGAGAATTCTGATGAATGACTACTTCCTGTCTGAGCTGTTCTCCAGCATCACTTCCTGTCTGCTCTGATCTCTTACATCACTTCCTTTTTATCATTCATCTGATCTCCTCTTCCTCACTTCCTTCTTCACTTCGTGTCCAGTTTGCACATGTGTGTGTGTGTGTGTGTGTGTGTGTGTGTGTGTGAGTGAGAGATGGTGTTTGGCTTTGGATGTTTTTTCCCAGAGTAACTGGTTTAATGATCGTCTCAGGTGATGGGCGGGGCCAGATGGTAAAGAGCCACGCCCATATTGCTGGAAGACAATCAGTGAAATCTGACATCGTTTTGTTCAAATGCGTTGACTTTCAAGAAAGTTTACATCTGATTCATTCTAAAGAAACTCGACTCTCCCGTTAGCACCAGCGAGACGATAAACTGTTTTTCTCCACTGCGTCTCAGAGCCGCCGTTTACACGACGCCGTATTGCTCAAGGTCATCCAATCAGATTGCAGCATTTACGCATTTTTTTAAAATAAATATTAGTATATATATATATATATATATATATATGTGTGTGTGTGTGTGTGTGTGTGTGTGTGTGTGAGGATTGGATTGGAGTGTAATGTGTCTCATAAAATCACCACTCTGCACTACAGTGCTGTGAAACACCTATATACAGTTACCATGGAGACAGGAGGTAGCCTCATGTGGTCAAGGCAGTAAAACACACACACGCAAAGGCTTATGGGAGATTTACTCAGACAAACTGCAGAGGGGGTTATGATGTCAGGGGACCAATGGAAATGCAGCAGAGGCAGGGTTAAATCACCTGTCAGGTGTGTGTATTCATCATCATCCTCATGTGGTAAGAATGAGGGAGTTGAATCGTTAGCGCTAATAAAGTCTGTAAATGTCTGCAGTCTGTAAGACGCTGGTCACCATCTTAATTAAAGACGCTGGTACTGTCTCTGTTCCGTTTAGCGCTTTAATAACTGCCCGCTGCAGGACGTTAGCCAGCTGGAAGCTAGTCGTCTAAGACTGTTGCTCCTCAGCATTAAACAAGCAGCTTCTTTAATCTTATTTCTTTTTCAGATTAGTAATCATTTTTACAGAACTGTTGACTTATTACACCACACAGTTTTAGCTTCCTGCAGGACATTAGCCAGTGCTCCAGCTAGTAGCTAATGCTAGTAGCAGTGGTAACTAATGGTTTCTGTTATTTAGCTGTTAGCTGCTTCAAGTTAAAGGGAGCTATCTCAGAATGCTAAGATAAGTCACACTGCTAAATGCTACCTTGTCATAAACAAACATTTCTGTGCTGCTTGGACTGCAAAGTTCTGAGGGTCATCACAGGTAAAAAAAAAAAAAAACAAACTAAACTAAACTCTCAGCTCTCATTGGCTGTGGCACATAACCAATCAGAATCCTTCCTGCCTCGGGAGGGGGGCATGGAACTGAGTAAATTTCCCAAGATGCCATACTGTGTGTGTGTGTGTGTGTGTGTGTGTGTGTGTGGTTATACAGTGGTGACGGTGAGGAGGGAGTTCGGGATCTGGATGTTTTCATCGTGAGTTCCAAGTCGTGTTCCGTGGGTCAGCAGCTCCTCCACCGTCGTCCAGTCATCCAGCAGCTTCCTGTTCCTGAGGCGACTCAGTTTCCTCTGACTAAGCTCCATCAGCACACTGTATCCACTGCTGTCTCCACCCACGCTGGTGTTACTGTTAGCCCCGCCCCCTCGGAGAGCTTCCCGCTTCTGTCGCTGTTTCTGCAGCACCTGTTCGCGGCGTTCTGAGCGGCTCCAGTAGCGACCAGCCCTCCGGATCTCCACATTTGTCTCGTCATCTGTGCTAATGCCGCCGCTGCGCTCGTCTGCTAGCCGGAGTGCACGCTCACGCAGCAACTGGTTACGCATCGCCCGCGGGTTCGCCGCCCCTGCCGGAGATTTGCCTGTTTCTGCTGCTGCTGCTGATGTCATCGTGATCACGTGACTCTCGAGGGTGCTGTATGGGCCATGCCGATTGGTCGTTTTGGGCCAAGTGTCATTTCCTTCCAGAGAGGGTGTGTGACTGAGCGTATGGAACCGCCCTCTTTCTCGATCTCCTGAAGGCTCTTTCTCAAGTACCTGTATTCCTCCTGTAGATGGCTCAGTGAAGCTCCTCCCCCTGTTATCCAGGCGGTAGGACTCTGGGGACGGAGCAAAATGGTGGTCATCAAAGGAGCTGGAGAGACTGGGCTGGCTTATAGCATGTTTGGGGCGTGTCCGTGACATGTGATGTGCGTGTTGTGCAGGGAGTGTAGCATGTGTATGGGGTGTGTGTTGTGCGGGGAACGTAGTGTGTGTGTGGGGTGTGTGTTGTGTGGGGAGCTTAGCGTGCGTATGGGATGTGTGTTGCGTGGGAAGCGCAGTGTGTGTGTGGGGGGGGTGTTGTGCGGGGAGCGCAGTGTGTGTGTGGGGTGTGTGTTGTGCAGGGAGCGCAGTGTGTGTGTGGGGTGTGTGTTGTGCGGGGAGCGCAGTGTGTGTGTGGGGTGTGTGTTGTGCGGGGAGCGCAGTGTGTGTGTGGGGTGTGTGTTGTGCGGGGAGCGCAGTGTGTGTGTGGGGTGTGTGTTGTGCGGGGAGCGTAGTGTGTGTGTGGGGTGTGTGTTGTGTGGGGAGCGCAGTGTGTGTGTGGGGTGTGTGTTGTGTGGGGAGCGCAGTGTGTGTGTGGGGTGTGTGTTGTGTGGGGAGCGCAGTGTGTGTGTGGGGTGTGTGTTGTGTGGGGAGCGCAGTGTGTGTGTGGCTGTGCGGTGTTAATGTATCATGGATGTGGTGTGAGTCTTGGGCAGGGAGCATAATGTGGGTGTGGCCGAGGTGTGCAGCATGTGCTGCAGGTATGTCATGGGCATGGTGTGTGAGTTGGGTGGGGAGAGTCACATGGGCATGGCCGTGGTGTGTGTGTTGGGTGGGGAGTGTAGTGTGGGTGTGGCCGTGGTGTGGAGCTTGTGAGGTGAATGTAGCCTGAGCGTGATGTGTGTGTTGAGCAGGAAGAGTTGCATGATAGGGGTGTGCAGGGAGATTAGCCTGTTGCTTAAAATGTGTTAAGTTGTTAGCATTGTGTGCAGCTTGATTAGCGATGTGTGTAGGATAGTTAGCATGATGCATAGTGTGTGCAGGATGATTAGCATGCAGTGTGGTGTAGTTAGCAAGATGAGCATTGTGTGTAGGGTAGATAGCATGGTGTGTAGGGTGGTTAGCATGATGTGTACGATGATTAGCATGATGCACAGGCTGATTAATGTGGTATTTAGCATTGTACAGCACATCTGCTTCAGTTTCCTCAGTTAGCTGTTGCTGTAGTGCGTGTCCGTAGCGGTTTAGCGTCACACTGCAGTAGTTAGGTGATGCCGGGTGACTTGCCCTCCTACGCTGCTCCACATGAACTGGGCGGTGATGCAGCGTCCTGCTCCTCCTCAGCATCCCTGCAGCAACAGTACCGGGCAGTGGCCTCTGCTGGCCACTGGGAGAACTGCAGGTGGAGAAAATGGTGGCGCTGCTCGAGCTGTGGCAGTTCAGACATGGACGCTCACTTTTGCGCAGCTGCACGGACGCGACCCTGACCGTCTGCCGTGGCTGGGTGTCCGCCTCCATGCACTCGCTGTCCTGCTGCGGGGCCAGTGCCTCGGGAATGGCCTCCAGCTCGCGGTGTGCTGTCTGTGTGTCCATGCACAGGTTCTGCAGCTCCCCCTGGTGGTGGAGGCGTGAGTTATAGACCCGCATGCGTTTCTCCAGCAGACGCTGAAAGCGCAGGAACTCGGCTGTGCTCACGCTGTAGAAGCCTGAGTCACTCAGCTCAGACGAAATGAACGACTCTGACGAAGGCGATCCTCCTCGCACTCGTGTTCCTCGACCTCCCTGGTGGGCATGGCACTCCTCTAACCCCTCCTCTGTCTCCACCCCCGAGAGCTCCCCCTGGTGGAAGCTGCCGTCCGTCCAGCCGAGACCGCTGTCCAGCTCGTGATGGAGGGGGAGATACCCGAGCTTCTTCTCCAACACATAGTCCTCATCCTCCGTCTGCAAACCGTAGTAATAATAATAATAATAATAATAGTAATAATAATAATATACTTTCTGTTTTGACTTTATTTCTGTTTTCCTTAAATATCTGCTAGATATTGAGATTTAATATTCTGAATAATGTTTCTCTGATCCGTGGAGGCAGTGATTCCCTCTGAATGCTGGCGTGTGTAAAACAAGTCTTCACTCTTCCACTCGGCTCTTTTTATCACAGCGTCTTGATGATTAATGCCATGTGGTTGCTTAGCAACACTCAACATATCTGCATAACATTTGGTGTTGAAGGCAGTGAGTGATTTTACAATCCAGCCTCATTGTTCTGTTTGATTTAATCAGTGTTTAATAACTTCATTAATCTCCTTTAATCAGGAAATAATACCTAAAACACACACACACACACACACACACACACTGTGCTAACTGACCTGGCTCTGGAAGCTGCTTGGTTCCTCCATGTTGGAGTTGCAGCAGGAGAGGAGACAGTTCTGTTTCTGGGCAGCTTTAGGAGAGAACTCAGGATCCTGATGGAGAAACACAGGTGATGGTGTAAAAGGTGCTGTGGTTATGCTAACGGCTAATCAGCTGCTGAGGACATTACAGAGAGAGAGACGTGAGGACGGGAACAAGACGGAGGAGGAACAGGAGTGACCTTAGAGAAAGACTGTTGAAAAGAGAGATGGATAGAGGGATGGAGGGTACACACATGCGCACACACACATACACACACACTGCACCTACATGACGTGGAACTGTTCTCATGTCCTCGAGGTCTCGCGGAGTGTTTGGGAGATACTCGTATCTTCCTCCATCTCCATGGTTACCAGGCAGGGTCATGTGACTGTAGCAGGGCCTGAAGGAAACACAAACATCAGCCAATCAGAAAGCAGCATTAACAAATCCACACACACCTCCACACAGCTGTGTTCTATATACAATTATATACAAAACCTCTCTAAAGAATTAAGGAGAATCTTCACCAACACACACACTCACACACACACACACACACACACACATTCACAGCATTTGGCAGGAGCCCTTATTCAGAGCTACTTACATTTATCTCATTTATAAAACTGAGCAGTTGAGACACACACATACACACACAGACTCACACACACACATTTAATATACAAAATCAGAACCTCAAAGAAGGAGAGAGAGAGACAGACAAAAGAGAGAGAGAGAGAGAGACAAGCAGACAGAGAGAGAGACAGACAGACAGACAGACAGAGAGAGAGTGAGAGACAGACAGACAGAGAGAGAGAGAGCAAGAGAGAGACAGGCAGAGAGAGAGAGACAGACAGACAGAGAGCAAGAGAGAGACAGGCAGACAGAGAGAGAGAGACAGACAGACAGAGAGAGAGTGAGCAAGAGAGAGACAGGCAGAGAGAGAGAGACAGACCGAGAGAGAGACAGACAGACAGAGAGAGACAGACAGACAGAGAGAGAGAGAGAGACAGACAGACAGAGTGAGAAAGAGACAGGCTGCAGCTGTGATTTGACGTGTCCTCAGTCACACTGCAGTAAGAGTAACGGTGTAATACACACTCAGTGTTGTGTGTCATATGGATGAATGTAATGCTGTATTTTTCTCTCCAGCTGCAGTGTGTGAGTGTGTGTGTGTGTGTGTGTGTGTGAGCTGTCTTTCTCAGCCGCAGTAACATTGCATGTTTTGAGTCTGACCTCGTTTCTGTAGAAGAAACCCGACTAAATACGACACTGTTAGCGTGTTAGCCTGCAGCATGAACACTTTATCCTCACGCATCAGAACGCGGTTCCTCCAGGACACGCTGCATCTTAACACTTTACTGCTCATGCTACATGACATGAAATTTAAAAAAAATTCAGAACCTTCCTCAGAGCAAACATTAAATCTGTTACTGAAAACATAACGAACACGATAGAAGAGCGACTCTGCCTCGAGGAGACCGAACACCTGAAGGCAGTGAGCAGGTAATGAGTTAGATCCACCAGAACTCTGAGGAGCTGGAGAGATCCACAGCTCAGATGCTGCTCACAGGACACCCACAGCCTGGACAGTGGAGGAACCCCAGCACTCGTCATCCCTCAGTGAAGCATGGTGTGAGAGCATCAGATTGTGAAGATGCCTTTCATCAGCAGGGAAACGTCTGAGGGTTTAAGGTGAGACAGATGGAGACAAGCACAGGTTCTGGCCTGTAAGAGTGGTGAGTCTGGGGGGCGGAGCTTCGCCTTCCAACAGGCCAATGACCAGTTCAACACTCAGAAGGAGTTAAAGTCCAGACATCAATCTGCCTGAGAATCCGAGACCAGAGAATCTCTCTTCACTACCATCACCACACGCCTCAGAAAGAACCAGGAAACATCAGGATCCAGATGTGTGACGCCGATAGAGACACATCCCAGATGATTGTTTTTATTCCATTCTGTAATTCTCTGCTGCACCTCGACCGAAGATCCGGATAGAAGCAGCTGATTATAAAAGTCGGAGGTGTTTCTGTGAGTGACAGGCTCTGATTTCTGTCTGATTTCATGAATGTGAAGTGAAGTGTATCCGTAAGTCATCTCCCTCCTCCACACGCCTCAAGTCTCTTCACACTCTCTTTAAATCCCACAGAATCTGCCAGCAGTCGGTTTAGTAAAATTAGACCGTCGTTTATTAAAAGCCGTGAGTTTCTCCGAGCTCCTGAGGATCGGGCGGGAACGCGGCGTGTCACGCTAACGTCCAATCACGTTTCACGTCTGAGTAGTGACAGGAAACGTGATTAGTCACGTGATCAATGTATTTCTGTTTCTCTCTGTCCTTCATCTGTGATTCTTGCCAAGAGGAACGAAAAGATCCACAATGCATTGCATCAGATAGCAATTATCTCCTGTGGTAGCATTAGTTAATCACACACACACACACACACACACACACACCTGTCGGAGGAGACGTTGTCCCACGGTTGCTTCGTCTGTGTGCTGCTGTCTGATGATCGATGATACTGTAAGCCCCGCCCCCTTCTCCCTTCAATCTGCACTGTGATTGGTTGCTTGCAGCTGGCCAAGATCCGTAAAGCCTCATGGTTCCGTATGTATCTCAGATCTTGCGCACTTACCTGAAACACACACACACACACACACACACACACACAGTTTAAAGGAACAGAAGTATTGACAAATGCAGTTATATGTTTAGATATTTTTAGATTAGACACTTTATTTCAATACCAGCATTATTAAATAATATAGAGTGTTTTCAGAATTATTGGCACCCCTACATGTAATAGATGATGTAGTGTCTGCTGGAGAGAATAAAAGCGCTGAGCTGCTTCCTGTCTGAGGCTGTAGCTGAGTTTGTGGGATGTGTGAATCTCATATACTGTACTGTTAATAGGTCCATCAGCTAACAGGCTCTGCTACAGCTCACAGTGACCACCTTCTCTTTCAGCATCAACATCCAGACAAGTGTACGTCTGTACTCCACATAATTATACGTGTGTGTGTGTGTGTGTGTGTGTGTGTGTGTGTGTTTGGTCAGTTTCTAAGCCCATAAGAAGGAATGCTCAAATACGCACAAGCAACACTGCACACAGGTGTATGTGTGTATGACTGCAGAGATCATACCAATACACACACACACACACACACGCACAGATACATGATTCTTGTTAGCATTACCTACTGCATCGTGACCACAGAATCAGTCCACATCTTTAAACACACACACACACAGATTGGACACTCACCCCCATTGTTCCGTCGCTCATCCACGGCCCTGACAGCCTACAGCCCATCGCCAAGGCAACGGATGGGCACAGTCTCTACCAGTACCAGTAGAGCGATGCAGAAAAATATTCTTTGCTGAAACACACACACACACACACACACACACACTCATACACACACACACTCATACACACACACAGGAGAGAGAGAGAGGAGAATGCTGGATGAGATGCAGATGCTGAAGGAGGACAGAGAGAGAGAGAGAGAGAGAGAGAGAGGTGGATGAGATGTAAGCCTCCTTCTTCTCCTTCCCTCCCTCTGAATCTGTCTCTCTCCTGCTGCCAGTCACTGAATGTAGCACCACCCCCTTTCTGTCTTCCTGCCCATCGGTTGATGATGTCATAAGCTCCGCCCTCATAAAGCTGCTCTCATCAGAGTGTAGTAATGGTTGCTGGAGCGTAAAATCATTTGAATGTGTGCTCTGATTGGTCCATGATCATGTCTGTGGGTTTATACTGAGCTGTGATTGGTCAGAGAGGTTCAGCCAGTTTTCATCATACGAAGGAGATCTCTATATACCTCCCTCTCTCTCCCCCTTTCTCTTTCTCTCTCCCTTTTTCTCTACATGTCTCTCCCTCTGTCTCTCCCTTTCTCTCTCTCTCTCTCTCTCTCTCTCTCCCTCCCTATCTCCTTTCTCTCTCTCTCCTCTCTTACTTCTGTAATTTATCTGTCTTTCCCAGGTTCTCTCTCTCTATCGGTTATCTTCTCTTGTCGATCTCTCATCATGCTGTCAAAAACACATTGATGTACAAACACTATCACACACACACACACACACACACACACACACATCACAGCATCAGAAATAAAATATTACCCTGTAATTAACCCTGAATGAATGATTATTAATGATCTGTGTGTGTGTGTGTGTGTGTGTGTGTGTGTGTGAGACAGCAGTGCTGTTATTACTTATGGGTCCTCTACTATGTGTTTTCCTCTTCTGTTCTCTGAGGAACGCACTGTGAGGTCAGGTCCTCTGCAGGTTCTCCAGGGTTCACTGGATTCCTCCTAATCTCTGGATCATCTGCTTCCTAAATACACGAGCTCAGTTTCAGTCTCCTGAGGTTAGAAAATGATTAGAAATCACACTGTGTCCAAAAAGAACTGTGCCCAGAACACAGCGAGCTAACTTTAACTAACCATATTGATGGACAGATACGGACAGATGGTTGTCATGGTAACGTTGAAATGATTGTCTAAATGAGACAAAAATATTAATGAGTGTAAATTGTGTGTAGAGGTTGTCCGTGTGTGTGTGTGTGTGTGTGTGTGTGTGTGTGTGTGTGTGTGTGTATGTGTGGCTTGTACACACAGCCTCAGGATCCAGAGCACGACTTTGAGGGTTTGCAGGGACACGGCAGAGTGAAACACATCAGCGTGGGAGGCACACACACACACACACACACACACACACTGCTGCAGGGGGATCTGTCACCCCAGATCAGTGCAAAATCAGGGTGTGTGTGTGTGTGTGTGTGTATGCTGATGAGTCCAGAGCCTCTCTCTCTCTCTCTCTCTCTCTCACACACACACACACACACACACACACACACACTCTGGTCATATTAAATCCCACTGTGTTGAATGTTGAGCTCTGTAATATGAATTTTAATAAGATAACTGCAAAATAAATCTGCATAGAAATCATTTCTAAAAGCTTGTGGAGACGTGCAGTGGGCCGCACATGCATTGCCATGGTAACGGACCCTGACTCGAACCTCGTCATTACATCCTGCTTGACAGCGGCGGCTCTAAATATAGCATCAACACTGCTAGGCTCAATACCATACAGCTAACACACCATACAGCATCCTAAGGTGTGTGTGTGTGTGTGTGTGTGTGTGTAGCCACATGTTCATTCCATATTACAGCTGAGAAAAACAGTTACAGAAAACAGTATGCAAGATTATTTTCACTATAATCACACCTAGCTAAAATACACACAGCAGCAGGCTTTTAGCTTTAATCCCTAACTCACACACCTAGTGTATTATATATATATATATAATGTCATGTGTAAGAGATAAATAATTAAGATTAGAATATAATAATACTCATAACAAATACCAGTGTATGTGTGATATAAAGGAGAGGAATAAAACCCCGTGTGTGGTGCAGAGTTACTGTGATCACCGCAAAGCTGATTCCTGTCCTCTAACAGCACGACCCCAGTGTTTCATCTCTCTCACACTACAGCAAATCACCAGCTATTACAATTTATCATTGATTAAATAACAACCCCCAAGAGAGGGGAATATTTTTATCCATTTATAGTTACACTGAATGTACACAAAACGAGTGACTTCCTGTTGTCTCTTTCGTTAGGGCAGCACTAGACAGTCTCTCCCTCAGCAGTCTCTCTTTATTCTCTCACCAAATGAATAAAAGAAAAATCTCAGCTTGTCCTGTTACTGTAGCAGAAGTTGTAGTGCTCAGTGATGACCACCAGATGTCGCTGTATGACCAGGTCACCAGCTCCACACAGCAGCGTCCACTGGCCGGAGTTCACAAGGCCAGTTTATCCGCCGCTCAGCTTTTCTCCTACTGTGTCCGAGTCTTACTGTATAAATGTACAGTTTATTTATTCACTTCCTAACGCTGTTGTTGTACATGTGGTGAACTGCATCTGGTGTAGAAGCCTTAATTTCACTTTCTTGTAGCAAAGAGCTAAAGAAACACTGAACAATAAAGGGAAGTGTTGTGTAAGAAAGCTGCTCAGTCTGAAATCAGGAAGCGTGTCTCTCTGTATATCTAACGTGTAACTATGTTCATTTGGGTCGGTTTGTTTATAATCCTGTCCGTTGTGATCCAAACGTGGCTCGGAATTTACCGTAAACTCTTTTGTTTCCCTCGCTGTCGTCATCAGTACCTAGCACGCTGTGGACTGACGTATGCATCACCGTATATGGAAATCCGCTGAAACCTGTCACTCCGCCTCTGTTCCATTACGCAGACCAATCACATTAGGACTTTTCCTCTGAGGCGGGATTAAGAAGTACACCCCCGTCTTCCCATTGGTGGAGAGTGCGCGTCCATCACGCGCGTGTTGTAATGGCGTCACCCTTTGTTGGGGATTTCTGCATAAAAACTGCGGACGGAGCGGCCTGAGAGAGAGAGAGAGAGAGAGAGAGAGATATCTGGGTTTTGGGTTTGTTTTGAGCTAGAAGTTTTTGGTTTCATTCACCGTGTACTTTATTCGAGTTCAGAGGAATGTTTGACTTGTAAATTCGACTTTCTGAAGGAAGTGGATCATTGTGAAGAAGATTGATCCGCTGTAACAGCAGCTGGGAAGGAAAACAGGAAGACAGGAAGACATTTCCGTCCTCACTCCGGAACATCGTGTGGGATGAAGCCAGGCGCTGCAGCTCGAGGGGACATGGCGCCTGAGATTAAAGCTGCTGTGAGTTTTCTGGTCAGACTTCTGAGGAACAGCGGCTTCTTCTCCGAAACACAGCTGCAGGTTTTCAGAGACTGTCTTCAACAAGTTCTCTCAGGGTAAAAAACGTAAAACACACACACACGTAAAAAACACACGTGCACACACACACACACACACGTACACACACGTACACACACGTGCACACGCACACACACACACACACGCGAGCGCGCGCGTACAGAAGTTCTCCAGCTCCGTTAGATCAGTTTATTTCACTACTTTTGGTGTTTATAAATAAAACCGGTCCAGTGTTACACTGCTCATTTCCGGTTTGTTCTCTGAGGCTTTTAATAATCAGTCCAGTCTTCCGTCTCCCTCACACACTGCTTCATATTTCCTTCTTTCTCTACTTTATGTTCCTGAAGTTTTGTCTCTTTGAGCTTATTTTGCTTTTCTTTACTTTTCTTCCTAAACCCAGACTTCGGGTCTGCATCTCTACAGATCTTTTCTCTCTCTCTCTCTCTCTCTCTCTCTCTCTCACACACACACACTCCCCGTTATTATTTTTGCAGCTGGGTAACTTTTTCTTTTTTTCTCTCTGTCCTGCTCAGGGGTGTGATGCTTCCTGTTTTTCATCACATTATTGATTATTATATATTTCTTCTCGTCATGGGTAATGTTTTTCAGTGGTCGACGTCTCACTCCTTTTGTTCCACACTATCTAGTGGTGACTGGACACATGTTAGCCTTAGCTTTCAGCTCAGTGTCTGACCCTCTCACCTTCTGACCACTGAATACGTCTCTACAGCAGGCCGTGTCTCCTCCACGCTCTTGACCGCGTGTAGATTTATACGTCACGTCCCTGATTCTGTTTGTTTTTCCACACAGAGCCGTTCTCACCGTATCTCTGTTTTCTTTCTGCAGATCGTTACAGACACCACTGGTTCCCCGACAGGCCCCAGAAAGGTTCTGGTTATCGCTGCATCCGGATCAACCACGAGATGGACCCTCTGATTGGCGGGGCGGCGAGTCGGGTGGGCCTGAGCGCAGAACGGCTCTTCTCGCTGCTCCCTCGAGAGCTCACCCTGTGGATCGACCCCTACGAAGTGTCCTACAGAATCGGAGAGGACGGCTCCATCTGCGTCCTGTACGAGGCCGAGCCTCCGGCGTCCGGTCCGGCTTTGTCCTCGCTGTCGCCGTTCGACCCTCTGAACTGTAAGAACGGTTTCATGATGAGCGGCAGGACCAGTCCTCCTAAACACTACCTCATGACCGTGTCTGGCTGAGGGGACGTGAGGACACGCCGCTGTGCACGGGACCGTTGACCTTCCTGAGACTTTCATTTCTTGACTTTTTTTTTTTTTTTGTTTGTTTGTTTTTGTTTACTCTGTAAACCCTTTATTTTTATAGTCTTAAAGCACTGCCTCGTGTTCCTACGATCAGACCTTCCTCCACTTGCACTGTAGGCGTGTGCTGAGAATCCCTCTGTATCGCAGGTTGTACAACGCCGCCTGCGAAGGAGCTTCAGCCGTGTCTCATTTGTTTCTTGACTTGGTCTGCCACAAAGTGCTGCCTACCTAGGGAACCTTTTCCCGTGTGGAACGTGAAGCTGGTCATGGTTTTATTCAGACATAAGTGACAAAGTTCAGAATTCAGCCTCAATGGAAGCTGCCCAAATATGCTGCCTACTTAGGGTCCCTCCTCAGGGAGGATGACAGAGATGACCTGTATGGTGTGTGTATCAGTATGTCCCTAACACACTATTGCGCAGTCTGTTTTAAATATGTGAAACATGGTGGTGGTAGTTTTACACCAACGTCAGGGCTCGGGTGCGAGGCGCTGGTCACTCGCTGCATCTCTTATTGGTGGTTTTTTTATAAGCTTCATCATTATTCTGCTGGTGGTTATTGCTGCACAGAGCAGCGGATCCCTGACGATTTCTGCTGCCTTAAAAACACTGAATCTTTCTGCCAAACATTATCGTGCAATATGAAATCCCAAGTGTTTCCTCTTCCTCCTAACCCTCATGAATGTCATGAAATGAATCTCAGTGGAAAAGTAAACGCGCCTTTCTGGCACTCTGTAGCATTTTCTGTCTCTGGGCTGCTGAGCAGCTCGGTGTTCCCTGGGTTTAGACGGAGAAACTGTAGTTTGTAAGCTATTTGAAGCACCGTATGATTTTATTCTATGCTTTTTTTTTTTTTTTTTTTTTTTTTTTTTTTTTTTAAGAAATGGATTTGTGTAAAATATAGAGAGCTGTACAGTTTTGTGCGATTTTTGTATCACAATAAAGGTTTATAAATGATCACTTGTCTTTAGCTCATTCTTCAGAGTGTGTGTGTGTGTGTGTGTGTGTGTGTGTGTGTGTGTGTGTGTGTGTGTGTGTGGATAACCTGCTGCTATTGGCATAACTGACCATGCGCGCACGCACACGTCTGAGCCGCACCTCCAGTGGGATATGTGAGCAGTGTCTCCAGTGCAGAAGTCAGTTCAGTGTTTGTTGTCACCATGGCAACCGGTTAAGATTGAATAAAACAGCAGTTAATGACCTCACCTCTAATGACGGGTGGTGTTCATAGCCGTCTGCTGTGTTAATGTTAATGTTAGTGTTGAAATCTCCACTGAATCATAATCTACACGTGAAATCTAAACCTTTCAGATGAGGAACACCAAGATGGAGGAGGATTTTTAAAAAAGTGAAAGGATGAAGGAGTGAAGAGGGGGGAAAAGGAATAATTACACAATGCTTCACATGGAGAAGAATGAGCTTTATTTCTAAAAAGCTTTAATTGTGTGTGTGTGTGTGTGTGTGTGTGTGTGTGGGGCGAGCAGATGGCACAGCGGCGCTCAGGCTTCCTATTCAAACACACATGCAGGCTGGGTCTGTGGCTTGAAGAGCTTCATAATGAGCATTCTTATGGAAATGACCTCCTACTAGGTACTGTGTGTGTGTGTGTGTGTGTGTGTGTGTGTGTGTGTGAGAGAGACTGGATAGAGGAGGAGAAGTGACAGATGGTGGTGTGTCCAAGGGGTGAGAGACAGACAGGGAGAGAGACAGAGACATTAATCTCCACCTGAATGACTGAAGTGTAATCTTTCAGCTCCGGCTGTTACAGGACGTGATGAGAGATCACTGGTCACTTTGGTCACTGTTCAGACTGAGGTACACACACCACGTGCTGTCATACAGTAACATCTGTAGCTCAAGTCCCTCAGCCTGCTGTGCTGCTCTTACTCATTTATAAGGATCATACATTAAGGATCGGGAAAAGTGCTCTAGAGTTCAAGTCTCAAGTAAAAAGCAGAAATGTTTTGTGTAGCTGTTACGGAAAAACTGCATTTATTTTCTGAAACTTCAAATAAATGTGCAATAAACAGACAGATGTTCACAAGCAGCTGAACATATATTACTAACACACCTCTGTCTGCTAACAGTGTTTATGTATAATAATCATTAAGGTGTACATCTGGAGGCAAAATAACATTTTTATGAAATCTGTCAGCTCTGATATGGGAGTGTTCAACTTCACAAATTACCAGAAAGATAAAACATAAAGCTTTCTAGTGAATTTCCCTGTGGACACGTCCAGTAACACTGACCTCATGTTAAGAAAAATACTTAAATAAGACTAAATATTTGACTTTCCGTGACAGGAGCTGTGTAAATAGCAGGGTGATGCTCCTTCACATGCCTCTTAAGATTCGTGGTGTTTTTTCCGTCTATTTTATAGCCACAGAGCTTCTCTCCGTTTTCTGTCACAGTGCACAATGTTTTTTTTCCAGAGGAATTCTAACAGAAAGTCTTCCATATATCAGTTCTTCCTTTTCTTCCTAAAGCCTCAGGTGCTGAAGTCACTGCAGCTCTCCAGGACAGATGGAGATTATTTATCCTACCCGCTAACTGTCTGAGATGGACACGCCCCTTATCCAGTCCAGGGACAGGGACACACATTTTTAAAGACAGTGAGCCGATACAAAGAGATCATTTATTATCAATGTCCAATATTCCTAAAAAAGTATTTTAGTCCAGTCTCGTCTCCTTAATGAAGAAACATCTTAAATTTCGTCCTAGTTTTTATCATCAGGTATTAGTCTCGTCTTAGTCTCGTCTCGGTCACAGAAAAAATGGTCCTTAACTGATATTTTTCGTCATCGTCTTCGGTAACAAAATTAACACTGACACACACACACTAATATTCAAGCTGTTGAATATAGATTCATAATGAGTGATATATACGTTATACAGTTCTTGTATATAGACTCTAGGGGGCAATGGGGGAGGAGGAGGTCATGTTGATAGGTGGATGCAGAAGAAGGTTAATAAAGTGGTTGATGAAGTCAAAGTCTCGTTCATCCTTGATTAAAACAATACACACACAGTTATGATTAAATGTAGAGAT
This sequence comes from Hemibagrus guttatus, assembly GCA_033459395.1. Taxonomy (NCBI): domain Eukaryota; kingdom Metazoa; phylum Chordata; class Actinopteri; order Siluriformes; family Bagridae; genus Hemibagrus; species Hemibagrus guttatus. The sequence goes on along the minus strand of JAUCMX010000023.1, from coordinate 20,040,537 downwards.
ATAGAAATAATGTTTTACACCACCGCACTGCTGAGTTCTGGACTCTGATTGGTCAGGGTGGTGATTAATTCTCTCTAACAGCAGCTCTGACTGTAGCGCAGCTTTACATTAATACACTTGCTCTGATACCTTATTGTTTCCATAGCAACAGCTCATTCACAGGGGCGTGTACAGCAGCACCACATGACTAGTCTAGTAATGAGAGGGAGGGCAGGGCTTTTCAGGGGGCGGGGTTTATCTTATTATACATTTTTATTTTATTCATATCCAAGCTTGTCTCTGACTTTATAACAGAAATATAAAGCAGGTCTAAAGTGATACTTTCTGTCAGCACACACACACATACACACACACTCTAGACGTGTGAGTAAAAACTCCAGAGATCTGCCTGGATACAGCGAGCAGCCAATCACACACCAGCAACTAACACAAACACACTCAGATTGGCTTCAGCAGCTGAAGGGTCAAAGGTCACACATATTGTAAAAGAGTTTCTACCTTTCATCTGATTACTGTGCGTGTGTGTGTGTGTGTGTGTGTGTGTGTGTGTGTGTGTGTGTGTGAAGACCCCCATGCAGATGGAGGGAGCTACCAGGGGTTTTCCCAGATTCTGCTCAGTGTGAATTGACCCCCAGCCCCCAAGGAGTGTGTGTGTGTGTGTGTGTGTGTGTGTGTGTGTGTGTGTGTGTGTGTGTGTGTGTGTGAAAGTGGGGGTAGACTGCTCTTGTGGCCATTTGGTAATCCCTTGGCCTCAGACTGAGTCGTGTGTCATTAAGTTTTAAAAAGATTTCACACCAGAAGTTCCTCCTGTGATTTTCCCACAGTGACGCGGTGTTCATGGTTTCAGCAGCAGAACTGTTAGCGGCCGATGCTCAGAGTAATCAGACGTGCCGCTGAAATCTAATCTATATGTCTATATATTTTCCCACTCTTCTCCTCATTTAGATATTTAGCTAGCTGGCTAAGCTATTGTCAGGTGTGTGTGTGTGTGAGTGAGTTTCAACAGGACTGTAGTTAGAGATAAACTGGTAGCTTTGGTTTTTAGCTGATGTGAAACAGAACCTGTTTACTTGATTAGAAAAGTTTTTAAATGTGCCAACACACACACACACACACACACACACACACACACACACACACACCGAGTGTAGAATGAGGTCTATAATTAACAATAAGCACTACTTAGTGGAAACTCACATAAAAGAGTGTTTAGTCAGGAAATTGAGTCGTGCTGTGTGTGTGTGTGTGTGTGTGTGTGTGTGTCTGTGAACAAAGTTTCCTTCCTATGTGGGCTAACCATTAGAGCTGTGTGTGTGAGGCTTCATGACAAAGGTAGCTCTGCTCCTGCTGTCTCAAGCCCACACACAAACACACACACACACACACACACACACACACACACACACACACACACACACAGACAGTGTTGGCGGTGTTTATTTTAGTTTCCAAACATTTCAGCACTTCCTGTACATGGCACTGCACGCTACATACACACACTAGTGGGAAAAAGGTTCTCAAGCATTCAAACACAATTCTCAGTGTGTGTGTGTGTGTGTGTGTGTGTGTGTGTGTGTGTGTGTGTGTGTGTGTGTGTTTAATTCTAGTACACATTAGTGAGCATGAGTAGTGGAGATGGTGAAGTGTGCTTCAACACGAGAAAAGCTAGAAACTAAACACTGATAAATAAATACTGAACCATTCAAACCTACAGAAGGGTAAGAACCCAGAGAGCAGGACGGGAGTGACCACACCGAGCCCAGGTCAATCTGAAACCTGTTGCTGTGCTGTTGATCTGAAAGAGAAAAAAAAAAGACTAAAATGAACTCCTTCTAAAGGCAGTGGTCTTGATGAACAGAGCATTAACATCAGCTGTGTGAATGAGAAAGATTTAGGGTTTATGGATTTAGCAATAATTCTTGGAACATGGAAATTTCCCCACTGTTGGACGAATAAAGGTTTATCTTATCTTATTATTCACTCTGAGATCTCAGTCTGTCTATCCTGTAACACACACACACACACACACTGCGTCACAAAGCTCCTATTGTTGTGGAGGCGACACCCGCAGCAGCTGCTAAACCTTAAAACACAACAGCTGAGTGTGTGTGTGTGTGTGTGTGTTTGCATTGAGGGGATGGAGAGCAACCTGAGCTGAGTGTGTGTTTGGGGAGAGGACATAGTAAAGTGTCTCTCTCTCTCTCTAACACACACACACACCCTGTTCCTGTGGTCACACTGACCAAACAACCTCCCCATCTGTATGTCTGAGCAGGTTAACCTTTACACACACACACACACACACACACACACACACACACACACACACACACACACACACACACACACACACACGCACACACACATGAGAGACAAACAGTGAAAACAAAGTTCTGTGGCCTAATCTGGTTTAAGTGTGTGTGTGTGTGTGTGTGTGTGTGTGTGTGTGTGTACGCTGAGGGCTTCACTTCATCTGCATCCAGCTGAACCCCTCCCTGCTCTGCCGACTAGAGATAACAGATAACACACACACACATAGAGAGAGAGCTTTGATGTTCCTCTCCACAGCTCTTTGTGTGTTCCTCACACTGCAGTCAGTGGAAGTTTGGAGATTTACACCTTGTCTAGTGTACTACAGAAACTGAGATGCAGATGTTTGTTTGCTGTTAGACTTGCTGATCTTGTGTTTGATCCTCAGAGAACCACAGACAAACCTCACAGTTCTCATCCATGCAGGACATCCAGCACACTGCAGAATCCCTGACCCACAGTGCTGGCAGGATTTGAGGAACCGTGATCTACACGTTTGGATATTTTAATGTTTGTGGATTCTGGCTGTTTATTGTTTGTAAATGTTCATGTCCTCTGTCTTTATATGGTCAGTGTATTGTATGTTTATTGTCTGGTCTTGGATGTGGAGATGCACTGTTCCTGGTCCACACTGGATTTACACATAAAACACTGAAGCTTTGAATCCTTCACCATCGAGTATGTTCACACTCCCTCACCAACCTCCTGGAGCTGCTGCATCACATTTAAAACACTGATGTTCACCTACAAAGCCATAATCAGACCTGCAGCCATCTATATTAAAGCTCTTATCACACCCCTCACTGCAGCACACCCACACTGATCCTCCAGCACTGATCCACTGATCTACTGACCCACCAATCTACTGATCCACTGATCTACTGATCCACTGACCCACCAATCTACTGATCCACTGATCTACTGATCTATTGATTCACTGACCCACCAATCTACTGATCCACTGACCCACCAATCTACTGATCCACTGACCCACCAATCTACTGATCCACAATCTACTGATCTATTGATCCACTGACCCACCAATCTACTGATCCACTGACCCACCAATCTACTGATCCACAATCTACTGATCTATTGATCCACTGACCCACCAATCTACTGATCCACTGACCCACCAATCTACTGATCCACTGACCCACCAATCTACTGATCCACAATCTACTGATCTATTGATCCACTGACCCACCAATCTACTGATCCACAATCTACTGATCTATTGATCCACTGACCCACCAATCTACTGATCCACTGACCCACCAATCTACTGATCCACTGACCCACCAATCTACTGATCCACAATCTACTGATCTATTGATCCACTGATCCACCGATCTACTGATCCACCGATCTACTGAAAGAACTTCCTCCAGAGTCTGAACTGAGTCACTGACTGCCTTCAAAAGACCTCTAAGGTCTCATCAAGAACTTTTTCACATTTCACTAACCTCCCATCAGAGTTATTACACTGACTGTACTCTGAGTCTGCTAAACTGAACTGTGTGTGTGTTTACATTGAACACATTCAACAGATGTCTAGACAGGGGACTGTCAGAATCTTTCTCACACACACCCTTATTTACAGCAGGATTAATGATTAGGCATATGGTTGTACCACTCACACACACACACATCATTATTATGATGGACGTCTCCGGTCCCTACTTGAGGACAACTGTCTTTTAGGGTCAGATATTTTGGAGACACATGTTAAAGGGATGCAGTCTCCTGAGCTCACAGTAGCAGTGGACGGTGTGTGTGGGTGTGTGTTGAGGACACTCTGTACTTGTGTGCAATTTAGACTGTGTACAAATTGTTTATTGCACTCAGTAATTCTGTTTCCTACAGTCAGGCCCTGCACTGTGCTCCTGTGCACACACACACACACACACAGGAATGATAATCATTTAAACAACTGAGATTTAATAGCAGCACACTTCTCAGTAGCTGTGTGTGTGTGTGTGTGTGTGTGTGTGAGAGAGATCACTGTGATACCAATAACTAAATGTACTCTCAGTTCTGCTGTGGTTGAGAAAAGTGTGAGCGGCACATGAAACTTTGTGTGTGTGTGTGTGTGTGTGTGCACTCACAATTCTTATCTGCACGTACAACACGACTAACATACAGCACACACACGCCGCCCTGCTGGTCACACTGATAGCGCACTGGTATGTGTGTGTGTCTGTGTGTGTGCGTTTCCATGCGTTGGAGAAAATGGAAATCCCCACACACTCTTTTGTGAAGGAAGTACATCTCACCTCACACACACACACACACACACACACACACACACACACCTTCTCTTTTCAGTAAAATTAAATTTAGCTCAGGAGTTTCTCCAGATGTTTTAAACACAGCAGACAGAGAGAATGGACTCTCGGGTTTTTAACACCTTTAATGATGGAAGCAGAAATTCAGCCGAATCATGGTCCACTGGTGTGATGGGAACAGGAGGAACAGGCTTAAAGAAAAACATGCAAAAGAAAGAAAGAAAGAAAAGAGTTTGACAAACAGAACAACTTTACAAAGCCATTGAGAGGTTTTACAGACTGGAGAGAGAATCTGGGTTTCTGTCTGTTTATAAAGTTTATTCACAGCTGTGTAAATGGTGACTGACTGTAATGTTTCTTATGAACATATCTGTAGGTCGGTCTCGCGCACTCCAGCTGCGGCTCAGTTTTGGGAAGAAGTGACGTCATTCATGGCACAGCCAATCAGAATCTGTTGCTGAGGCAGAACAGAGAACAGGACGTTCCGTAGTCCGTGTGTGTGTGTGTGTGTGTGGTGGGGGGACCTCATTAAAAAGATAAAACAGCGATTAAATCAGAGAAAACCAAAACAGTCCCTGAGCTAATCTCTCTGTGTGGAACTGCAACAACGACGCCATCTTTTATTGAACAAAATGTTGAGGCAAAAAACCCGAAACACATTCAGTCTGTAACCGCAGCAGTGAAGCTAATGCTAATGCTAATGCGGGTTACAGATATACACAAAGGTTTTCTGTCTCATGCCTTTTACTAAAAAACTTTCATGTAATTCCAAATGAGGTGATTCTGTATCAGGAATACAGATAAAAAAAAGCAAAAAGCTTAGCTGACATGTAAAATGTTATGAACATTAATAAACATTCAGTTCTCTAAAACTCTCCAGACTAGACCCAGTACAACCAGACGCGCACGCGCACTTCCTGTGTGTGTCTGTGTGTGTGTGTGTGTATGAGAGGAAGCACTGCGTCGCCACCTGCTGGTCAGGATAGAGCATTACACACGGTGTCCATCTTGGTGAGGTGTGAGGTGCAGTGACAGATCAGGGACTGAGGGCAGTAGATGAGATGTGAGGAGGATAGGTGAGATGGAGGGAGGGGTGAGATGGAGGGAGGGGTGAGGAGGGGACAGGACAGGACAGTGGGCGAGGTGGCAGCGGGGGCACAGCCAAAACAGCTTTGTGTCTCTCCTGACCCCTACCACCTCCTCACCACCACACTGAACTTCTGTCAATCACTGTGACATCACAGACTCAGACTCCACCCTCACTACCATCTCCTCAGCAGCGTTAGAGGCTTCAGTTTCCGGAGGTTTGAGCATGGTCCTGTTGGAAAACTCTGAACTCTACAATGATCTTTACATGTCTTTAATCAACATTTCATCCCTATTCCACTTAAACATGCAGGAAAGCATGGCTGCACTCTCAGCACGCCGTGTCTAACACAGAGCTGTGTTTATTCATGTATTTCTTTTCTTTTAAAACACACCATTTCCAAAAGTCTGCTCCCTGTAATAAACTCCGAATCAAAACGAATTAAACTGATTATATTTACATCACATTTTTAATACCTGCAGTTTTCCTAAACACCAAATTAATCACCAATACAGACTCTAACAGATATGATCATAATTGTCATAAATATAAAGAATATTATATTCATACAGAATATTCATTCACTTAACATGTATACTGGAACTTTCCTCTGAACTGGAACAACGATACTGATGCGTGGTTGTGTTCCAATACACTTCCCCTAGTCGACTTCTCCTCGGTCGAGTCCCCTCACTAACACCAGGCTCAATAATTACCCAGAGTGCAATTCACCTGAAGGCATGGTGTAGCAGTTAGTCAGAAAAACTAGCTAGTTTACACCTTACTTCTTTAGTCCGCTAACAAGTGAAAAAGAGTTAGGTTTCAGCTCAGTGTTTAAACACGTCCTCGATGACGTCCTCTGCATAGGGTTAGGGTTAGGGTTAGGGTTAGCATAACCGCCTCATGACGCCGTTATCACTCTTTAAGGGCAGTTATTAAGGGCAGTTATAATCCTTGAAGGGGTGAAAATGAGTCAACATGGATGTAGACCTGACCAGACATCAGCTCGAAATGTGAAACGATTTCTGAATAGAAAAACCTCTTTAGAGACCAATAAAGGAGTAAAATAGTGTAAAAATAATTAAAACCCATGTAATGCTTGATCAGTAATGAAAGTTCAGTCTTCAGTGAAGGTGGCGGTTCTTCCCCACAGAAACGTGTTGAGACTGGGAGACTCCACCCCCTAGTGGTGAGTAAAGGAATTCCAGATGGAGGCTGAGTGAGAGGACTGATGTGTGAAAGACTGCACAGATCTACACGGTGTTTTATTAACCCTTCTATCTCCAGACCTGCAGCTGAGACAGAGGAGATACACACAGCCTCAGGAGGAGAAGTTAACCAGGGAGTGTTAGAAACTCTACTGGAAACACACACACACACACACACACACACACACCTTCGAGTGGTTTACTGTTATATTTGAGGGGAAGCAGTGTTTGTGAGTGCAACTCAGACACACAATACATTCAATTAAAAATAAATGCCAGTTCTTTTCAACTGAACAAAACACTCATGAACTTAAAAGATTAGGCTCGTGATGAGAAGTTGTTTGCTAACATGATACACCTTGATTTTTCATTCCAAATCATTCAGAGCTCCCGAACGGTCAGTGTGTGTGCAGTGGAGTTAGTTCTCGTGGCTTTGTTCTGATCCACATGTGAAACATTCGACTGTGGGTCATTTTCTCCCAGTCTCTGATCACATGACATAAATCTGACCTACAGTGCCTCAGCTCTTGCATACGGAGCAGGACGTAGTGTGTTAAATACTGTACACCTGACGATCCGGACCTCACATCACCTGTACAACTCGGCAGAAACGAGGTTTGGTACGTTCCCACGGTTACAGTCAGGATTCATTCATTTTACAGGAAAAGTGAAGGTCAGTGGAGGCTGTAAGACACGTCCAGCGCTGCTGAGCTCCAGGGGTCTGACTCACGTCCTGCTGATGTGTGGACACTAAGCTAAACGCAGTGAAGCCCTGAAGGCAGCACGCCGGGATCGGACACGCCCGAGCTGTCACACGCGATGTTCTCTCCTCGGCCGGGAAACAGCTCCAGCTGCCAGAAATTCGGGTCTGCGTACACTATATACAAAACACACACACACACACACACACACACACACACACACACAGTTAACTTACAACTGTGCACAGAGGTTGTGTTTTATGGGTTGCAGGTTAATGAACTCTGTGTGTGTGTGTGTGTGTGTATTTACCCAGATCTCCAGGTTCAAGCCAAAGGTTAAAGGAGCTGCAGTGTGTTCGGCAGTGCTGATGTGGTAAAACACGCACGGTGGGAGAGCCTTCACCAACCAACAACCAACCTAGCACACACTCTCCCTAACACACACACACACACACACACACGCCCCGCACACCCCACCCCACCCCACCCCACCCCACCCCACCCCACCCCACCCCACGCACACGCACACACACACACACACACGCACGCACGCACACAACATATTTACATCCAAATGTTTAAACCTAGGTAACAATGTAATAAGAAATTTTGCAGATGCAATGTTAAATGTGACAAACAGCAGCTCCCTCACTCACACTCACACACTCACTCACTCACCACACTCACACTCACACTCCCCCACTCACACACACACTCACACACACACTCACACACACACTCACACACACACTCACACACACACTCACCCCACACACTCACACACCCCCACACACTCACTCACACACTCACTCACACACTCACTCACACACTCACTCACACACTCACTCACACACTCACTCCCCCTCACTCACTCACTCACTCACTCACTCACTCTGCTCTGAGAGCTTGTGCTGTGTGTGACTCGGCAGCGCTGCACTGTCCTCCCTACACTCTGTGTTAGGGGGCAGATTAGTGCACTAGGAAAGAGTGAATGAAACACGTCCTCCCTGGACCCGGGCTCACCCCTCCTGCAGAGAGAGGAGAGAGAGATAGATGATTAATGAGAGAGAGAGAGACAGTTGGAGTAACACAGTCAGGAGCACTGCAGCACCAGAGAAGGCTGAAGTTGGCCGGTCCCTGAGGGAAAACCTGTGGCGTCACTTCCTGTCCTGACATCACTTCCTCCCTCTCCTCCATCAGGACAGTCAGAGAGCCGGAGTGTGAGGAATGAAGCTCCTCCAGCTGCTGCCTCCGCACACACAGAGACGCTCCGCCCTTACAGAGAGACAGACAGGTGGGGGGGTCAGAATGAAGAACACAAACTGATTGTGGGTCAGTGTTGTTTAGGTGTGTGTGTGTGTGTGTGTGTATGTCTGTGTTCTCTCACCTTCACTAACACAGGTTGTGTGTGTTTGTTTACGGACTTAGTGTTTATTAATGTGGAGACTTCGAGCACCGCAGAAACACTGGAACATCCAGAGCAGTTCAGCAGTGTGTGACTCACACTCCACCACGCATGGAAACCTACACACACACACACACACACACACACACACACACACACACCTTCACTGTGTGACGCATCTTTTGTATTTATGTAATTCTAATTTTGAAAGTTCAGATTTCTGTGTCTATTTTTGTGAAACATTCTGAGTGATGCTCTGCTGATCTCTGTTCTGATCACCGGTCTGATCTCTGTTCTGACCTCCGGTATGACCTCCGGTCTGATCTCTGTTCTGATCTCCGGTCTGATCTCTGTTCTGACCTCCGGTCTGACCTCCGGTCTGATCTCTGTTCTGATCCCCGGTCTGATCTCTGTTCTGATCTCCGTTCTGATCTCTGTTCTGATCTCTGTTCTGATCTCTGTTCTGACCTCCGGTCTGATCTCTGTTCTGATCTCTGTTCTGATCTCTGTTCTGATCTCTGTTCTGACCTCCGGTCTGATCTCCGTTCTGATCTCTGTTCTGATCTCTGTTCTGATCTCTGTTCTGACCTCCGGTCTGATCTCTGTTCTGACCTCCGGTCTGATCTCTGTTCTGACCTCCGGTCTGATCTCTGACCTCCGGTCTGATCTCCGTCTGATCTCGGTCTGATCTCCTGTCTGATCTCAGATGTTAAACTGAGCCTCGTGTTTCTGCACGTGATTTGACCGGAAATCTGATGTTCAGAACCGGGGGTGGGGGAGACACAGTGTCGTGTGTGTGAATTCTGAGATACAGGTTGAAGTTTGACAGGAAATGTGGGGGTGTTCGGAGAGTGAGTAGGCGGGAGGTGAGGTAGGTGTGAGGGTTGTGAGCGGGAGGTGTAGGAGGTTTGAGGAAGGTGTGAGGGGGTTTGAGCAGGTGTGAGTAGGTGAGCAGGTGAGGAAGTGTGAGGAGGTGACTGAGGAGGTGTGAGGAGGTGTGAGGAGTGAGCAGGTGAGGAAGTGTGAGGAGGTGGAGTAGGAGGAGGAGGTGAGGAGGTGTGAGTAGGGAGGAGGTGTGAGGAGGTAAGTAAGTGAGAGGTGAGAGTGTGAGGAGGTTTGAGGAGGTGTGAGGAGGTTTGAGGAGGTGTGAGGAGGTGAGAGGTGAGGAGGTGTGAGGAGGTGAGCAGGTGAGGAGGTTTGAGGAGGTGTGGGGAGATGAGCAGGTGAGGAAGTGTGAGGAGGTGAGCAGGTGTGAGGAGGTTTGAGGAGGTGAGGAGGTGTGAGTAGGTGAGGAAGTGTGAGGAGGTTTGAGGAGGTGTGAGTAGGTGTGAGGAGGTGAGCAGGTGTGAGGAGGTTTGAGGAGGTGTGAGGTGGTGAGCAGGTGAGGAAGTGTGAGGAGGTGTGAGTAGGTGAGGAAGTGTGAGGAGGTTTGAGGAGGTGTGAGTAGGTGTGAGGAGGTTTGAGCAGGTGTGAGGAGGTTTGAGGAGGTGTGAGGAGGTGAGCAGGTGAGGAAGTGTGAGGAGGTGAGCAGGTGAGGAGGTGTGAGGAGGTGAGCAGGTGAGGAGGTTTGAGGAGGTGTGGGGAGATGAGCAGGTGAGGAAGTGTGAGGAGGTGAGCAGGTGTGAGGAGGTTTGAGGAGGTGAGGAGGTGTGAGTAGGTGAGGAAGTGTGAGGAGGTTTGAGGAGGTGTGAGTAGGTGTGAGGTGGTGAGCAGGTGAGGAAGTTGAGGAGGTGAATGAGAGGAAGATGAGACAGGTGAGGAGAGTGAGGAGGTGTGAGTAGGTGAGGAAGTGTGAGGAGGTTTGAGGAGGTGTGAGGAGGTTTGAGCAGGTGTGAGGAGGTTTGAGCAGGTGTGAGGAGGTGAGCAGTGGGTGAGGAAGTGTGAGGAGGTGAGCAGGTGAGGAGGTGTGAGGAGGTGAGCAGGTGAGGAGGTTTGAGGAGGTGTGGGGAGATGAGCAGGTGAGGAAGTGTGAGGAGGTGAGCAGGTGTGAGGAGGTTTGAGGAGGTGAGGAGGTGTGAGTAGGTGAGGAAGTGTGAGGAGGTTTGAGGAGGTGTGAGGAGGTGAGCAGGTGTGAGGAGGTGAGAGGAGGTGTGAGGAGAGATGAGCAGGTGAGGAAGTGTGAGGAGGTGAGTAGGTGTGAGGAGGTTTGAGGAGGTGAGGAGGTGAGCAGGTGTGAGGAGGTTTGAGGAGGTGAGAGGTGAGGAAGGTGAGGAGGTGTGAGTAGGAGAGAGGAGGTGTGAAGGAGAGTAGGGTGAGGAGGTAAGTAGTGAGCAGGTGAGGAAGTGTGAGGAGGTGAGCAGGTGTGAGAGGTGTGAGGAGGTTTGAGGAGGGTGAGAGGTGAGGAGAGTGTGAGGAGGTGGAGGAGGTGAAGGAGGTGAGAGAGTGTGAGAGAGGATAGGAGAGGTGTGAGAGGGTGAGGAGGTAAGTGTGAGAGGTGAGAAGTGTGAGGAGGTTTGAGGAGGTGGAGCAGGTGTGAGGAGGTTTGAGGAGGTGTGAGGAGGTGAGAGGTGAGGAAGGTAGGAGGTGAGCAGGTGAGGAGGTGTGAGGAGGTAGATGAGCAGGTGAGGAAGTGTGAGGAGGTTGAGAGGTGAGGAAGTGTGAGGAGGTTTGAGGAGGTGTGAGTAGGTGTGAGGAGGTAGAGCAGGTGTGAGGAGGTTGAGGAGGTGGAGGTGGTGAGAGGTGAGAAGTGTGAGGAGGTGAGAGGAGGTGAGAGTGAGAGGAGAGAGGTGTGAGAGGTTTGAGGAGGTGAGCAGGTGTGAGGAGGTTTGAGGAGGTGTGAGGAGGTGAGAGGAGGTGAGGAGGTGTGAGTAGGAGAGTAGGTGTGAGAAGGTAAGTAAGTGAGCAGGTGAGGAAGTGTGAGGAGGTTTGAGGAGGTGTGAGGAGGTGTGAGGAGGTTTGAGGTTTGAGGAGGTGTGAGTAGGTGAGCAGGTGTGAGTAGGTTCGAGGAGGTGTGAGGAGGTGAGCAGGTGAACAGGTGAGGAAGTGTGAGGAGGTGAGCAGGTGTGAGGAGGTTTGAGGAGGTGAGCAGGTGTGAGGAGGTGAGCAGGTGTGAGGAGGTGAGCAGGTGTGAGGAGGTTTGAGGAGGTGAGCAGGTGTGAGGAGGTTTGAGGAGCTGAGCAGGTTTGAGGAGGTGTGAGGTGGTGAGCAGGTGAGGAAGTGTGAGGAGGTGTGAGGAGGTGAGGAAGTGTGAGGCGGTTTGAGGAGGTGTGAGTAGGTGAGGAGGTGTGAGTAGGAGAGTAGGTGTGAGGAGGTAAGTAAGTGAGCAGGTGAGGAAATGTGAGGAGGTTTGAGGAGGTGTGAGTAGGTGTGAGGAGGTTTGAGGAGGTGTGAGGAGGTGTGAGGAGGTTTGAGGAGGTTTGAGGAGGTGTGAGGAGGTGTGAGGAGGTGAACAGGTGAGGAAGTGTGAGGAGGTGAGCAGGTGTGAGGAGGGTTGAGGAGGTGAGCAGGTGTGAGGAGGTTTGAGGAGGTGTGAGGAGGTTTGAGGAGGTGAGGAGGTGTGAGGAGGTTTGAGGAGGTGAGCAGGTGTGAGGAGGTGAGCAGGTGAGGAAGTTTGAGGAGGTGTGAGTAGGTGAGGAGGTGAGTAGGTGTGAGGAGGTGAGCAGGTGAGTAGGTGTGAGGAGGTGAGTAGGTGTGAGGAGGTGAGCAGGTGAGGAGGTGAGCGGAGGTGAGGAGGTGTGAGGAGGTGAGGAGGTGTGAGGAGGTGAGTGGAGGTGAGTGGAGGTGTGAGGAGGTGAGTGGAGGTGTGAGGAGGTGAGTGGAGGTGTGAGCAGGTGAGTGGAGGTGTGAGCAGGTGAGTGGAGGTGTGAGCAGGTGAGGGAGGTGTGAGCAGGTGAGGAGGTGTGAGGAGGTGTGAGGAGGTGAGTAGGTGTGAAGGTGTGAGGAGGTGTGAGGAGGTGAGTAGGTGTGAGGAGGTGAGTAGGTGTGAAGGTGTGAGGAGGTGTGAGGAGGTGAGTAGGTGTGAGGAGGTGAGGAGGTGAGCAGGTGAGAGGAGGTGTGAGGAGGTCTGAATAGGTGAGCAGGTCACTGGCCACCAGTCAGGACAAAGCCAAACGAGCGACTGGTCAGACATTACAGTGAGTGCAGGTTTCGGAGGGCAGGTCTGAGAGAAAAGCCTGAGTAAAGGTGTAGATGTGCTGGTCAGCAGGTGTCCAGCGGAGGTGCTGTTCTTACTGTGCAGGTTGTACTTCTTGGCGATGGGCAGAGACAGCAGTCGAATGTGACTCAGAGGTGATGACCAGTTGTACCGCTCTGCTGCGCTGACCGAGCCGGACGCAGGCAAACTCTGAGTGTATGCAAACGCCAAAACCAGCAGCAGCAGCACACACACCACCACCAGCACCTGCACACACCCCACCATCAACATCATCACCGAGTCCAGTGCCCTACTCTGAGTGCGAATGTGACATGAGACAGGGCCGGTCAGCTCGCTACCTTGATGGCGGCCCTCAGAACGGGGAACTGGGCCGGTTCTCGGCGAGGCTCGTTGGTCTCCAGGACCTGCTTTATGAACTTCTCGATCTCCCTCTCGGACATGCCGTATCGGTACCCGGACTGCCGCAGGATATCGATGCTCTCGGAGAGCTTGTCGTAGATGCAGGGCTCGCTCAGGGTAGTGCCCATGGTCGGGGAGGGGCGATGGGAATCGGACACGACCCTGGACTTCTTCACTGACGAGGAGCTGAGGCGGAGTTTCTCAGGATCACATGCTGAAATTAAAAACAAAACAACAAAGACACGATTATACAGGACAGGCGTGTGTGTGAACGCTACACTGCTGCAGTGCATTGTGGGATAGCATGAGTGCACTACAGCAGGATGAAATTAGTCTTTCTAGTGAACGTCCTCACACAGAGGCTGTGTGTTCAGTGTGTGTACTCGTTTACAGGATTGTGTGTACCTGTGTTGTGTACCAATACTTTTGCGCGTTATCCCAAATCACGTGACAGTGCTCTAGGCTTCATGGTGCAGAATTTCTGAGACGAAAGAAAAACACAGCTGATGTTATGAAGCTCTTCAGAGGGACACAGACTCTGACCGAATAATAAACCCAAGCTTTAAATCAAATCAGCTAGCACTGTGATGCTAAGCTAACACTAGCTAACTTGCTAGTTTGCCAACGACTGTAGAGGTAGCTTTAGCAGCACTAGCTAGCTCCTCGAGGCAGTTAAACACCGACACAATGACACATTAAACTACTCACAGAGAAACAGTGTGGATGATGGTGTTGAGCTTCACGCCGCGTAATTTCCAGACTTCCTCCTAAACACTTAAGGCTTCTCGTTTTTTTTAACCCACCTGTATTCCAAATGGAACCGCCTACTGTGCGGTGATTGGCTGGATTCGTAATTACGCAATGGGCTCTGATTGGACAGTGAGACAGTCTTTGAATAAAGAATATTTCTATAGTGAAATAGAGTATTTATAATTATACTTTTAATTATAAGTAAAATATTTCTGTTCTATTTCTAGTATATAATATATCTATTTATTTCTATTGGATAAAGAATTAATAAATACAGTTCACGTTTCCTTTTATTTATGTAGCGATGTACTTTCACAGGAAACACGTTTTATTAAGAAGAGCTGACAGAATCTGCGAGAATAATTATAGTTCCGGGTTTGTTCGGAATACGGGTGGGTAAAGGAGTCAGTTCGCCTGTTGTGCGGCAGGGGGCGCAGTTCTCTGGTGGAGTGAAGGCGCTGCTCTTCTTCTGTCCTTCTCCTCTCCATCTAACCCGCATTGTTTAGGATCAGCTGTGTGTCCGAAACCCCACCCAAGCAAGGGCAAAGATACCGAGAGAGCCAGAGCGAGAACGAGGTTGATTCGGAACACAGCCGCAGTGGACCGAACCGGACCGTCGCGCTGTCTGTCGCTCACGTCTTCTTGTTTTTTCCCCTCTGTTAAAGCCGGAAGGTTTCATCCCTCCATCTTCCCTTCATCTTTCCTCCTTCCTCCATCCTCGGGCCGGAGTCAGCTGATCGATACACACATCATCGCCTTCATCCTCCTCCTCTACATCATCTCGGTCCAGGTCCAGCTCCAGGATGATCGCGCTGTTTAATAAACTCCTGGACTGGTTTAAAGCTCTCTTCTGGAAGGAGGAGATGGAGCTGACGCTGGTGGGCCTGCAGTACTCCGGGAAGACCACCTTCGTCAATGTGATCGCGGTAATGTGTGTGTGTGTGTGTGTGTGTGTGTGTGTGTGTGTGTGTGTGTGTGTCTTTATCATCAGGAGCCTGAACATCATCATACTCGTCATTATCATCATCACGTGTGGCTTTAACTCCTCTGAACCTGCTGTGCTGATGAAGATGAGTGAATGTGTACCTCTGTGTGTGTGTGTGTGTGTGTGTAATACTGTGTGTGTGTGTGTGTGTATATATGTATGTATATATATATATATATATATATATATATATATATATATATATATATATATATATATATTTAATACTTTATGTGTGTGTGTGTAATACTGTGTGTAATATTGTGTGTAATTACTGTGTGTAATAGTGTGTGTGTTAAACAGTAGATGAGATTTGTTATACAGTATATACAATATAATTTATTTTTCAGATTTTGTAGATTTAGTTTTTTTATTTATCAGTGTAGTGTGTTATTTAATTTAATTTAAAAGCTGAAGGTGTGAGTGGATATCAGCACCTCCTCAGTCCTTATCTATAATCCTGATGGAGACGCGTGAGGAGACGCGTGAGGAGACGCGTGGTGAAATCTGCCATTACTGTGAAACATGAGCCGTGTAGCTGAGCGGTGGTCAGAGCTGCGTCCCGCCGGATTGTCACAGAACGAACCACGTGGCTGTTAGAAATACGTCTGATCCAGAACATTCTGCTGCTCTCTCCCTTCAGCACACAATGTGGGGTTCACCTGCATCACACCCTGCGGTCTGGGGGCGTGGCCTAGAGCGAGAACATGGCTTCTTCATACAGATGAAGTTTTACAAAAACGACGTATATTATCCTGGTCAAGTGTGAATGTGGGCGGGGCTTATTTAGGGGTCACAGACACGCCCCTTGACATCTTTAATTTTGTTCACTCAAATTTCAGCACCATGAGCATCACACACACACACACACACACACACACACACACACACAGAGCCTCAGACTGAATTTCACTTCCTACTGGGTTCCAAATATCCCTTCATCTATTGTAAATTGTGATATTGTGTTATGGAAGCGAAGCTTACAGTTCCCTCTGTGTGTGTGTGTGTGTGTGTGTGTGTGTGTGTGTGTGTGTGTGTGTGCGCAGTCGGGACAGTTCAGCGAGGACATGATCCCCACCGTTGGTTTCAACATGCGTAAGATCACTAAAGGAAACGTCACCATTAAGGTGAGAGTCTGAGTTCTCCTGCAGTCTCTCACTACTTAAACTTTTAGATTTGTTTTTAATCCTAAAAGGCTGACAGATCAGATTGATCAGACAGATCGGATAGATCAGACAGGTCGGATAGATCAGATTGATCAGACAGGTCAGATAGATCAGACAGATCGGATAGATCAGATTGACCAGACAAGTCGGATAGATCAGACAGATCGGATAGATCAGATTGATCAGACAGGTCGGATAGATCAGACAGATCGGATAGATCAGATTGATCAGACAGGTCGGATAGATCAGACAGATCGGATAGATCAGATTGATCAGACAGATCGGATAGATCAGATTGATCAGACAGGTCGGATAGATCAGACAGGTTGGATAGATCAGACAGATCGGATCGATCAGACAGATCGGATAGATCAGACAGGTTGGATAGATCAGATTGGTCAGACAGATCGGATAGATCAGACAGATCGGATTGATCAGACAGACGGAGGAGAAAATCTTCCCAAAGCTCTTCTAATAAGTTTTATTTTTTAACTGTAACATTCACACACTGTATTTCTGTTGAACTCCACATGCTGCTCTCACACCTCTTATACCACTGTTCTGTGTGTGTGTGTGTGTGTGTGTGTGTGTGTGTGTGTGTGTGTGTGTGTAGCTGTGGGATATCGGAGGGCAGCCGAGGTTCCGCAGTATGTGGGAGAGATACTGCAGGGGAGTCAGTGCCATTGTGTGAGTACACACAAACGTACACACACATGTACACACACACATGTACGTACACACACACATGTACACACACACGTACACACACACACACACACACACATACACACACACACATGTACACACACACACACATGTACACACACACACACACACACACACACACACACACACACCCCTTACAGCACATTTGATCTTACTGCAAACTCCTTTGTGTGTGTGTGTGTGTGTGTGTGTGTTTTCTCAGGTATATGGTGGATGCTGCAGATCCGGAGAAAATCGAGGCGTCTAAAAATGAGCTGCACAACCTGTTGGACAAACCGCAGCTTCAGGGCATTCCTGTGAGTCTGTTAATGTGTCTTTATTACAGAGGAATAATCACATCGAACAAAACACACACCCACACACACAGACACGCACAATTATGATTTCACATGCCCCGCCCACACCAGCAGGCCCACACCACCTGATCTCCAGTCTGATCTCCAGTCTGATCTCTGGTCTGATAATAATCAGTAATGCTCTGATGAGTAATAATTCTTATTACTCATCAGAGCAGGTTCTCATGTCCCATACCTCAGTTCTCTGTGCTCCATCAGTGTTACAACACACTACACACTACTGACCCACAACTACACAATCTAACACACAGTGTTGGAGAATACATGACTGAGACCACAGACACACTGACTTCATTCACTTTGCCAGCAGCACTTTAAGTTCTATATAGAGGGATATGTTTTTATATGTCTAATGTGTGTGTGTGTGTGTGTACATGCTACAGGTTCTGGTGTTGGGCAATAAGAGGGATCTGCATGGTGCGTTAGACGAGAAGGAGTTGATAGAGAGGATGTGAGTGTGATTCATTAGCCGCTTCATAATGAGCTAAATCTTAATGAGAAATCATAACTAATGGAGGCTCCGCCCCTTCATTAGGAACCTGTCCGCCATCCAGGACCGGGAGATCTGCTGCTACTCCATCTCATGTAAGGAGAAGGACAACATCGGTAAGTCTCTCTCTAACACACACACACACACAATATTTAACCTACTTCTATTTAATGTTTAATCTGTTTTGTGTGTGTGTGTGTGTGTGTGTGTGTGTGTTAGATATCACACTACAGTGGCTGATTCAGCACTCCAGAACCAGGCGAAGCTGAGAGGTGGAGCTTCTGATTGGAGAAACAGTATCATGTGACCACCTGTATGCCAAGCCACGCCCCTTTGGGTTATGCCCCTCCCCTTGTCTAACTCTCTCTAATGACTTCATTCCTCTTTATAATTGTGATGAATATGATTTGCACTCTTTACAGTTTTATGTTTGTCTGTTTTGTTTTTAAACTTTTATGCATTTTTTATAATAACAAAATTCAGACCAGATGGATTTCACAGTCACATGATGAATATGTGTGTGTGTGTGTGTGTGTGTGTGTGTGTGTGTGTGGACAGGTCAGTAAATGGTTAAATGATCATTCCTGCTTTCTTCATTGAGGACACTTCAGTATCATTGTTATGTCTTGTGTGTGGAATGTGGAACTTTTGTGATAATTCCATAAACTATGATGTAACGATGCTAACACATAGTGTCACACTGATGGGTTTTTGTTCCATGTTTGCCTTTGGTGTGTGTGTGTGTGTTCTGAGAGCTTCTGGCCTCCAGTTTAGCATCGTGTGTATAAACTTCAGCATGCTTTAAAGTCTTTAATGGTTGTGTATTGGACAGGACATGACAATATTTAGTTTTGTGTCAGGTTTTTCTTGCGGGTGTGTTGTGTGTTTTGGAGACTGTGTGTGTGTGTTATTTCTCTGAACAACTGTTACACCTCACTCCTTTAAACACACATACACACACACACACACACAGACACACACAGTTTTGTTTTGTGGTCAGTATGAATCTGAATGTTCTGAAGACATTCCTGAGTCTGAGTTTTTAATCTCATGTGTTATCAGATGTGTTTATTAATCTAGAAATGGTAGCAGAAATTAAATCGATCAAAAAGCAGCCAGTTTCTATGGTCAGCTCGCTAACTTTGTTCTCAATTTAAGGTGGAATAATAAGATTAATTAAGGCTTGAAGCTCCAGTCCACCTTAAATCTGTGACCTGTGAGTCCAGATGTGTAGTAGTTTACTTTCAGAAATGAAAAGAACAGAAGAGTTCCTCTATCAGATTTTAAGGTGCCACTGAGTTGCACTGATTCTACATCAGGTTTAAAGTCCAGTCCACCTTAACTCGGTTCTTCTGTACTGTTACGCCCAGAATCTCATATATATAATAAAGGTGGGAAGATTTATCCTGTTTTATTTATTTATTTTTTTCCTGTTCTGATCATCATCAGCGTTAAATCTGCAGTTCCACATGTGTACAGTTCAGACTTTTTCAGGCACATGGTTGATTTTAAAAACTTCTGATTTTTAACTTGATGTTGTAAATAACAACAAAACCCCAAGCCCTTCTTCTGACTGGACTTTGAGAGGAAAGAAAAAATATGTTGTGATTTCTGTGATTAAAATCGACAAATAAAAAACACTCCCTGATTTAGAGAAGTGTGTGTTGTGTCTCTTCTGATCACTAAACATTTTTTTATTCATAAATTTGATTTCCCTTTTTGCTTTGGATTATTTTGTTAACGTTCAGTCTTAAGTTTTTACGGCATTTTCTGGGACAGAATATGGGCGGAGTTTAGGTTAAGCTTATAAAAATCATCAGCCAATCATATGGCTGATATATTATCATATAAATGAGATGAATGTGATGTGAGGTCACTCCTGTGTGCAGGTCAGTGACATGCTGGACTCCCACACTGTTTACGAATGGATTTGTGGTTGTTATCGTTAGTGGTGTGATTTAATCAGGACCAGGGGGAGTTTCCAGATTTGAATATTCATACATATTCACAGATAAACAGACCCTTTTTCTGTTAGTAAACAATCTGACGTTTTTTTATGGGCGGAGCCAGCGCCAAGGCCAGGAGACAACCATGTACCAGGCTGGGGTCAGTGGAAACAGAAGAAACAGTGACATCCTGACGGACATCTGCACCTGCATGGCTGCGTATGTAGCTCACCTCAGGCCAGATTTAAACACTCTACATTTAATATAACACTCTTGTTAACAGATGGTGTGTTAGCTGTGTTGTTGGTGTGTTAGCTGTGTTGTTGGTGTGTTAGCTGTGTTGTTGGTGTGTTAGCTGTGTTGGTGTGTTAGCTGTGTTGGTGTGTTAGCTGTGTTGTTGGTGTGTTAGCTGTGTTGTTGGTGTGTTAGCTGTGTTGTTGGTGTGTTAGCTGTGTTGGTGTGTTAGCTGTGTTGTTGGTGTGTTAGCTGTGTTGTTGGTGTGTTAGCTGTGTTGTTGGTGTGTTAGCTGTGTTGGTGTGTTAGCTGTGTTGGTGTGTTAGCTGTGTTGTTGGTGTGTTAGCTGTGTTGTTGGTGTGTTAGCTGTGTTGGTGTGTTAGCTGTGTTGTTGGTGTGTTAGCTGTGTTGGTGGTGTGTTAGCTGTGTTGGTTTGTTAGCTGTGTTGTTGGTGTGTTAGCTGTGTTGGTGGTGTGTTAGCTGTGTTGTTGGTGTGTTAGCTGTGTTGTTGGTGTGTCAGCTGTGTTGTTGGTGTGTTAGCTGTGTTGTTGGTGTGTTAGCTGTGTTGTTGGTGTGTCAGCTGTGTTGTTGGTGTGTTAGCTGTGTTGTTGGTGTGTTAGCTGTGTTGTTGGTGTGTTAGCTGTGTTGGTGTGTTAGCTGTGTTGTTGGTGTGTTAGCTGTGTTGTTGGTATGTCAGCTGTGTTGTTGGTGTGTTAGCTGTGTTGGTGTGTTAGCTGTGTTGTTGGTGTGTTAGCTGTGCTGTTGGTGTGTTAGCTGTGTTGTTGGTGTGTCAGCTGTGTTGGTGTGTTAGCTGTGTTGGTGGTGTGTTAGCTGTGTTGTTGTGTTAGCTGTGTTGTTGGTGTGTTAGCTGTGTTGGTGTGTTAGCTGTTTTGGTGTGTTAGCTGTGTTGTTGGTGTGTTAGCTGTGTTGGTGTGTTAGCTGTGTTATTGGTGTGTTAGCTGTGTTGGTGTGTTAGCTGTGTTGGTGTGTTAGCTGTGTTGTTGGTGTGTTAGCTGTGTTGTTGGTGTGTTAGCTGTGTTGTTGGTGTGTTAGCTGTTTTGGTGTGTTAGCTGTGTTGTTGGTGTGTTAGCTGTGTTGGTGTGTTAGCTGTTTTGGTGTGTTAGCTGTGTTGGTGTGTTAGCTGTGTTGGTGGTGTGTTAGCTGTGTTGTTGTGTTAGCTGTGTTGTTGGTGTGTTAGCTGTGTTGGTGTGTTAGCTGTTTTGGTGTGTTAGCTGTGTTGTTGGTGTGTTAGCTGTGTTGGTGTGTTAGCTGTGTTGTTGGTGTGTTAGCTGTGTTGGTGTGTTAGCTGTTTTGGTGTGTTAGCTGTGTTGTTGGTGTGTTAGCTGTGTTGGTGTGTTAGCTGTGTTGTTGGTGTGTTAGCTGTGTTGTTGGTGTGTTAGCTGTGTTGTTGGTGTGTTAGCTGTTTTGGTGTGTTAGCTGTGTTGTTGGTGTGTTAGCTGTGTTGGTGTGTTAGCTGTGTTGTTGGTGTGTTAGCTGTGTTGGTGTGTTAGCTGTGTTGTTGGTGTGTTAGCTGTGTTGTTGGTGTGTTAGCTGTGTTGGTGTGTTAGCTGTGTTGTTGGTGTGTTAGCTGTGTTGGTGTGTTAGCTGTGTTGTTGGTGTGTTAGCTGTGTTGTTGGTGTGTTAGCTGTGTTGGTGTGTTAGCTGTGTTGTTGGTGTGTTAGCTGTGTTGTTGGTGTGTTAGCTGTGTTGTTGGTGTGTTAGCTGTGTTGGTGTGTTAGCTGTGTTGTTGGTGTGTTAGCTGTGTTGTTGGTGTGTTAGCTGTGTTGGTGTGTTAGCTGTGTTGTTGGTGTGTTAGCTGTGTTGGTGTGTTAGCTGTGTTGGTGTGTTAGCTGAGTTGTTGGTGTGTTAGCTGTGTTGGTGTGTTAGCTGTTTTGTTGGTGTGTTAGCTGTGTTGTTGGTGTGTTAGCTGTGTTGTTGGTGTGTTAGCTGTGTTGGTGTGTTAGCTGTGTTGTTGGTGTGTTAGCTGTGTTGGTGTGTTAGCTGTTTTGGTGTGTTAGCTGAGTTGTTGGTGTGTTAGCTGTGTTGGTGTGTTAGCTGTGTTGTTGGTGTGTTAGCTGTGTTGTTGGTGTGTTAGCTGTGTTGGTGTGTTAGCTGTGTTGTTGGTGTGTTAGCTGTGTTGGTGTGTTAGCTTGTTTTGGTGTGTTAGCTGTGTTGGTGTGTTAGCTGTGTTGGTGGTGTGTTAGCTGTGTTGTTGTGTTAGCTGTGTTGTTGGTGTGTTAGCTGTGTTGGTGTGTTAGCTGTTTTGGTGTGTTAGCTGTGTTGTTGGTGTGTTAGCTGTGTTGGTGTGTTAGCTGTGTTGTTGGTGTGTTAGCTGTGTTGTTGGTGTGTTAGCTGTGTTGTTGGTGTGTTAGCTGTGTTGTTGGTGTGTTAGCTGTGTTGGTGTGTTAGCTGTGTGTTGGTGTGTTAGCTGTGTGTTGGTGTGTTAGCTGTTTTGGTGTGTTAGCTGTGTTGTTGGTGTGTTAGCTGTGTTGTTGGTGTGTTAGCTGTGTTGTTGGTGTGTTAGCTGTGTTGTTGGTGTGTTAGCTGTGTTGTTGGTGTGTTAGCTGTTTTGGTGTGTTAGCTGTGTTGTTGGTGTGTTAGCTGTGTTGGTGTGTTAGCTGTGTTGTTGGTGTGTTAGCTGTGTTGGTGTGTTAGCTGTGTTGTTGGTGTGTTAGCTGTGTTGTTGGTGTGTTAGCTGTGTTGGTGTGTTAGCTGTGTTGTTGGTGTGTTAGCTGTGTTGGTGTGTTAGCTGTGTTGTTGGTGTGTTAGCTGTGTTGTTGGTGTGTTAGCTGTGTTGGTGTGTTAGCTGTGTTGTTGGTGTGTTAGCTGTGTTGTTGGTGTGTTAGCTGTGTTGTTGGTGTGTTAGCTGTGTTGGTGTGTTAGCTGTGTTGTTAGTGTGTTAGCTGTGTTGTTGGTGTGTTAGCTGTGTTGGTGTGTTAGCTGTGTTTGGTGTGTTAGCTGTGTTGGTGTGTTAGCTGTGTTGGTGTGTTAGCTGAGTTGTTGTGTGTTAGCTGTGTTGGTGTGTTAGCTGTTTTGTTGGTGTGTTAGCTGTGTTGTTGTGTGTTAGCTGTGTTGTTGGTGTGTTAGCTGTGTTGGTGTGTTAGCTGTGTTGTTGGTGTGTTAGCTGTGTTGGTGTGTTAGCTGTTTTGGTGTGTTAGCTGAGTTGTTGTGTCAAAGCTGTGTTGGTGTGTTAGCTGTGTTGTTGGTGTGTTAGCTGTGTTTGGTGTGTTAGCTGTGTTGGTGTGTTAGCTGTGTTGTTGGTGTGTTAGCTGTGTTGGTGTGTTAGCTGTGTTGTTGGTTAGTTAGGTGTGTTGGTGTGTTAGCTGATGTTGTTGGTGTGTTAGCTGTGTTGTTGGTGTGTTAGCTGTGTTGTTGGTGTGTTAGCTGTGTTGGTGTGTTAGCTGTGTTGGTGTGTTAGCTGTGTTGTTGGATGTGTTAGCTGTGTTGGTGTGTTAGCTGTGTTGGTGTGTTAGCTGTGTTGTTGGTGTGTTAGCAGTGTTAGATGGTGGTTAGCTGTGTTGTTGGTGTGTTAGCTGTGTTGGTGTGTTAGCTGTGTTGGTGTGTTAGCTGTGTTGTTGGTGTGTTAGCTGATGTTGGTGTGTTAGCTGTGTTGGTGTGTTAGCTGTGTTGTTGGTGTGTTAGCTGTGTTGTTGGTGTGTTAGCTGTGTTGGTGTGTTAGCTGTGTTGTTGGTGTGTTAGCTGTGTTGTTGGTGTGTTAGCTGTGTTGTTGGTGTGTTAGCTGTGTTGATGTGTTAGCTGTGTTGTTGGTGTGTTAGCTGTGTTGGTGTGTTAGCTGTGTTGGTGTGTTAGCTGTGTTGTTGGTGTGTTAGCTGTGTTGTTGGTGTGTTAGCTGTGTTGTTGGTGTGTTAGCTGTGTTGATGTGTTAGCTGTGTTGTTGGTGTGTTAGCTGTGTTGGTGTGTTAGCTGTGTTGGTGTGTTAGCTGTGTTGTTGGTGTGTTAGCTGTGTTGTTGGTGTGTTAGCTGTGT
>JAUCMX010000023.1:20006406-20011406 GCA_033459395.1 Hemibagrus guttatus | reverse complement strand
ATGGTCCAGTTCACTATTCCACTGATAAAGTGGGCAGAGTCAAGAGAAGAGAGAGTGTGAATGAAGTCAATCTGATCTGCTGTGCAGAGATCAGGACTGAGATGTCTCAGCATGGAGTTCCTATAGCCATCGCCGCTAAATTCTCTTTCACTTTCTTCTCAAAATCGACCTGTGACTTCTTCTCTTTCTCCAAAACTGGAGACGATGACGACGAAGACACAGACGACGACACCAGTGACGGTGCTGAAGGTTTGTTGGGCAGACATTCTTCACAGCAGCAACAGCAGCAGTCCACGAAGCTCTGCCCCAACGATCGACACAAGCTGAGGATCAAAATGGGCGTGGCCGAAGCCCTGACGAACATCAGGAACTGACCGATCAGAGCCAGCAGTGCCAGCGTAGCCCCATCCACCTGAACCCCGGCGTAGGTGAGGCCGATGTTCCAGGCATGTTCGGGGAGGCAGAACAGCCCGTAAATGATCGCCAGCATGGTGACGAGCTTCTTGGACCAGGAGGAAGACGAGGATGCGGCACAGGAAGAGGAGGAGACAGTACTGTCAGAAATCTGGCTCGTCAGAAGATGGCACGAGAAGGAGAAGAGCAAAGGCAGGCAGAAAAAGCAGCCGAAAATCCACCACATACGCGACTCGTGGTACGTCATGACGAGGGAATACACAGATTCTGAGAAATGTGGAGATGAAGGAGGCAGACGAACACACGAGTCAACAGGGAGACGCGAGACACGAGACAGCTCCGTCTCCAAACGCCAGATCATGAGCTCGGGGACGGCGAGGAGCAGTGAGCCCACCCAGATCACTGACAGCTTCGACACGATGGAGCCGAACGACTCGGGGGTCTTGGAGGAGGAGGAGGAGCTTGTTAAGGTCTGGAAGCGATCAACACTCAGAGCACAGAGACTGAAGGTGCTCACTCCCAGAGACGTCACCTGAGACACACACACACACACACACACACACACACAGAGTTTGAATCTGTACAAATAAGAAGCTACATGAGCCCCACCCACTCTATGTATATAACAGCTCTGCCCATTCTGTATACAACAGTCCCACCCACTCTGTGTATACAACATCCCCGCCTACTCTGTGTATACAACATCCCCGCCCACTCTGTGTATACAACAGCCCCGCCCACTCTGTGTATACAACAGCCCCGCCCACCGTGTATACAACAGCCCCGCCCCCTATGTGTATACAATATCCCCGCCCACCGTGTATACAACATCCCCGCCCACTCTGTGTATACAACAGCCCCACCCACTCTGTGTATACAACAGTCCCGCCCACTCTGTGTATACCACATCCCCGCCCACTCTGTGTATACCACAACCCGGCCCACTGTCTACATTTGAAAACATTCCTGAGATTATTCTCTCTCTAGTCTATAAAACCTTATAATGTTACCTTAAGTTATAAAACCTGTAAATAGTTTGCAAACTTTTGTATTTTTGCCTTTAAAAGCACATCATGTTTTCATATTGTGCTGAACAAAACCTCCAAAATAAACACACACTCCTGCTTCAGACCAACTGACCTACTTTTCCATTTAACACACATCCCTGACCTCAATTACACACCCACACACACACATGCTCTTTCTCTCAGACTAATTAGGCAGGAAGTGTATTTGCATGTGAATTGAAATGAGGGCTTGGTTTGAATCATTAACTGTCTGACTCACTGCCTGTACTGATGCTAATAGAAGAATAAATCGGACCTCTATAAAGGGCACGAGGCGGCAGGACACGTCCCCCATCAGTCGTCTCTTGGTGAGCTCGTGGAAGATGACGACCGGCAGGCAGAAGAAGATCACACCGAGGTCCCAGAGCGCCAGACTGGCCAGGACGCAGTTGCGAGCATTTTGCAGAAAGTGGTTGTGCCACACGGCGCAGGTGACGGCCAGGTTAGCGACCACGCCCACCGCGAACACCACCAGCGCTAACAGCATCACGGCGTACGCTCCGTACGACTCGCCGGTCACCGGGTACAGAGGGTTGTGCACCAGCAGAGAGCCATTAAAAACCCTCGGTGTGGTGAAATAACTGTCCGGGTCGAAGGGCCGCGGGTGTCTGTGCTCGTGATGCTCCGCCCTCGGTTTCGATCTCCCGTCTTTTGAACCGCGGGGCGATCTCCTGCGCTGACCATCCTGGGACGTGACCATTGACTCTCCCGGTATACTGCTACTGTGTGTTAGTGCTGAGCTAGCGCTGAGCAGTCCAGTGTGGGAGAGAGTGAGGAGGTCATGTGACGCCGCCTCCGTGGGCCTCCACTGTAAAACAGAACACCAACGTTTTTATAAAAAGAGAAACTTTTATTTAAAACATCATTTTTCCAGACCAGCAACCGACAAGTGGCTCGTTCACTGCTACAGCAACAATAAAAAAGATGTTTATTTAGAAACAAAGCATTTAAGACTCTAATATCAGCACCATGCTAAAGAAACACTCAAAAACTGAACGATCACCAATGAGTGTGAAATAAAACTAAAACAATTTCATCTGCAGCCTGAGTCTCTAAAGTCTTCACTTTCTGCTGTTTCACAAACACTCCAGAATTCCACCCAAAACTACTGGTCAGATATCTACTGCCCACTTCTCTCCTTAAACACGACCTAGGGAAGAAACACCTGGCCCGCTGGAACAGAACCTCTGCTGAAATACGGAATAAAACAACTAATATAACAAAAAACCTCTAAAACCTTTGCTGCAGCTTCTTCTTCTTCTCCTCTTATTATTATTATTATTATTATTATTATTATTATTATTATTACAAAAGCTCAGATTTTACAGCACTGATACTAAACTGTCCACAGATGTCTACATCTTTTTTGTTTGTTTTTAAATCAATGAAAACAGCATTGTGGCGCTAAATTAAGAGATTTATATTAATAACTAGAGAGTGTAACGAGAGTAAAATAATTAAAGTCTTTATTACCGTGTTGTTGACGCGGCGCGTCTCCGTCCCTCCTGCACACAGCAGAGCCAGGTAAAGCCACTGGAACATTGTACTGGGGGACGAAGTGACACTGATGGAGAGAAAAGCGACTGAGGAGAAAAAGCCGAGAAAGTTTGGACCGTTTCAGAGACACTCGCTTTTTCTCCTCCCCACTCAGTCAAAGCGCGGAGACACGCCCTCTGGTGGCCAACAAGGAGAACTACACACCGTGTTTCATCAGTGGGTTTTTATTTTATTTTATTTTTTATTTATTTTTATTGAATCAAATGCAAACACAGAACAACAATAACATATAAGGGTACAAACAGGCAACAACAGCAGTGAGGAACAAAATAATAAATAAATAAATAAAATTAAAGACCTATGCCATAACATGGAGCCGTGGTATTTTTATCTTGTATCTTGTTATTTTTTGAAAATTGTATGCTTTCAAAATATCTTATAATGTCATTTTTGAACCACATAAAAGGGGGTTTCTTATTAGTAAATTTACATTTATGAATTTAGAATTTAGCAAATCTAAAGATGAAATTTATTAGAAAATATTTGTCACGCTCCTCTTCCTTGTAATTAAAGATTCCGAAAAAAGAAAAGTCTTTAAAAGAAAAGCAGAAATCATTGCGAATTGTTTGGTCAGTGTTGAGCGTCGCTGCTTTCCCCGCACCGCGCGTTATTACTGCCATCTGGTGGCCAACAAGGAGAACTACACACAGCGTTTCATCTGCGTTGAGCGTCGCTGCTTTCCCCGCACCGCGCGTTATTACTGCCATCTGGTGGCCAACAAGGAGAACTATACAAAGAACTAATAAAGGGCCGCGAAATTGAGAACTATAGTGCTAGAAAATTATTCAATTTACAATTTATTGTAAAAGCCCTATTTAGCAGTACTGTAAGCTTAAAAATAAATGAATAAATAAATAAATATTATAACGTGAGTAAATAAGCCCATTTGAACAACACAGTGTATTAATATAAAACAGCTGTATATTTATACTGTGTTATTTATGTATGTATGTTTATCACTATATTACGTATTTGGCCAGAGACCTCACTCAGGTATTTCCATCTGAGAGAGATGAAGTGAAGTGACCTGGCTTTAACTGCGGGACTGAAAGTGGAACTACCTGGAAGTATTTCCATGAGTGTGATGAAAGAAACAAAGCCTGGAGCTGTGTGTGTGTGTGTGTGTCTGTCTGTCTGTCTGTGTGTCTGTCTGTGTGTTTGTGTATGTGTGTTTGTGTGTGTGTGTGTGTGTGTTTGTGTGTGTGTTTGTGTGTGTGTGTGTGTGTGTGTTTGTGTGTTTGTGTGTCTGTGTGTGTGTGTGTGTGTGTGTGTTCAATTCAGTTTTATTTGTATAGCGCTTTTAACAAAGAGCATTGTCTCAAAGCAGCTTGACAGAACATAAGAAACAATAAACATACAAACAAACAGTCCTAGATGTTAGACAGAATTTTCCCTAGTGAGCGAGCCTAAGGTGACTCAGGCGACTGTGGCAAGGAAAAACTCCCTTAGATGGTATTAGGAAGAAACCTTGAGAGGAACCAGACTCAAAAGGGAACCCATCCTCATCTGGGTGACACACGGAGAGTGTGATATGAACAATGTCCTTTCTGCATTAGTTGTGTGATGCAGATACAGCATGTGTAGAATGTTGTGTGTAAAATCTCCACATAGTGTTGGCAGTGCTGCTTTGCTTTCTCCAGTCCTCAGAAAGCAGAACCCGGCTGGAGCCGGTCCATCTCTGGATGCCACCGGAGCTGGCACAATCTCTGTGTGACTCGGGGGTGGGTAGAAGAAGGGAAACAAATGGAAAGGAATTAGCGTAGCTGCTATTCATGATATTAGCAGGCACTAGATGATGATGTGCATTTAATCGGACGTATTGGAGTACAAAGTTATGGGATGTATTACGTGTATGCCTGGCTAAAGAGATATGTCTTTAGTCTACGTTTGAACTGGGAGACTGTGCCTGAGCCCCGAACACTGTCAGGAAGACCGTTCCAAAGTTTCGGAGCTAAATACGAA
>JAUCMX010000023.1:19986406-20001406 GCA_033459395.1 Hemibagrus guttatus | reverse complement strand
CTACTCCCTACTCCCTATTCCCTACTCCCTATTCCCTACTCCCTACTCTCTATTCCCTGTTCCCTACTCCCCATTACCTATTCCCTACTCCCTATTCCTTATTACCTACTCCCTACTCCCTTTTCTCTACTCCCTATTCTCTATTCCCTACTCCCTATTCCCTGTTCCCTATTCCCTACTCCCTATTCCCTACTCCCTGTTCCCTTTTCCCTACTCCCTATTCCCTACTCCATATTCCATATTCCCTACTCGCTACTCCCTATTCCATACTCCCTATTCCATACTCCCTGTTCCTTTTCCCCCACTCCATACTCACTACTCCTATTCCCTGCTCCCTATTCCCTATTCCCTACTCCCTTTTCCCTACTCCCTGTTCCCTATTCCCTACTCGCTATTCCCTATTCCATACTCCCTATTCCATACTCCCTGTTCCTTTTCCCCCACTCCATACTCACTACTCCTATTCCCTGCTCCCTATTCCCTACCCCCTACTCCATTTTCCTAGGCCCTATTCCCTACTCCCTATTCTTTTCTCTCTGCTTCCTATTCCTTATTCCCTGCTCCCTGTTCTCTACTCCCTATTCCCTATTCCCTACTCCCTATTCCTTACTCCCTATTTTCCACTTCCTATTCCCTACCCTCTATTCCTTATCCCTATTCCTTATTCCCTATTCCATATTCCCTATTGCTTACTCCCTACTCCCTATTCCCTACTCCCTATTCCCTGTGCCCTACTGTGTAAAGTGCATTCTGGGAAATGAGAAGTGCACAGGATCAGAAGAGTGTAGATGTGTGTTTGGGATTGTGTCCAATGAGAATGGCACAGACTCATTCAAACTTTCCCACCTATACTGCCTACATAGGGAACCTACTCTCTACTGGGAAGTAGAGTGCCAGTGATTTCTGTCTGTTTTTTTTCACTGGGATTTGACAGACTCCTTTAGTGTAAAGAACACTTGCTTTGTGTGAATGCAGAACATTTTTATGAAATACGTTTATCAGAAGTCTTTCATGTGTAAATAATAAATAAGAACTCAAATAAAAACAGTATTTTAAAACATATGCATAATGGCACTAGCTAGCGTGGAGAAAGTGGCTAGCTAAAACCCACTCGCATGCTAACATTAGCGACTTTTGGATCACCTTTTCCCCAGGTGAGGAGAGGAATATTTTACCCATGGTGCTCTATGTGTCTCATCGTTCTGACTGACTCTTCTGTGATGTCATGTTTTGTGACATCACAGTTTTTTTAAAGAAAGTTGCGAGCAGAGAGGTTTTTCACAACAGGAAACACGACACACAGTCCAGCGCTGCAGTGACTAAAGGATGAAACTGGGTGTGTTTTATTACTGATGGGAAAACTGGAGGGCATTCGCCAGGGTGTGGGTGTGGGTGTGTGTCTATTGCATTTTGCAGGAAGTATGAAGTCAGATGAGTGTAAGCTTCAGTATCTGTAGGTTACTGATGATCACCTGAGACATGTAGGCTAATGTAGCTGACATGCATGTCCAGCCACTGAAGCCCCACCCCTAAAGTTTAAAAGTGTATTACGTTAGAAGCTGAAGGTGTGGAATGAGATTCTGGAGATTATGGAGCGAAGAGCTAAAGATTTGAGTATATTTTTTATAGAAAAGGTCTGGAGTTTGTCATTAGCTCTAGCGTTAGCATTAGCTTGTATATCCTGCACTGGTCAGAAAGAGGACATTTAAAAACCTAAAGTTGATTATTAAAGTAAACTGAGATGAGAATTACAGAGAAATCTAACACAAGCTGTAGTGATATAACACTCTGTTACAGATCACTTTAGCGCTGTTAGCACTGCTGAAGGTCACAGCTTTTACAGCCAGAAAATCATCCTGATATTTGTAGTAACATGATAAAAATCCATTTTATTAACCTTTATAGTGTGTGTGTGTGTGTGTGTGTGTGTGTAGTATAATGTATAGAATCATTGTCCAGTGTGGATGTGTCTCTGCTGCTCTAACACAGCAACTATAAATAGCTCTATCTCTCTTTCTCTCTCTCTCTCTCTCTGCCTCTGCGCATGCGCTGCGGAGAAGCGAGTGTGGCATATACAGCGTGTGAGAGCGGTTGGCATGTTGCCAATTTTTCGGCATTAAAGTGTTTTTCCGTGTAATATCTCGGATTTTTTTTGTGTGTGTGTGTGTGTGTGTGTGTGTGCGAAAAATAACTGTGTGTCTGTGTGCAGGTGTGTGTGTGTGTGTGCGAAAAATAACTGTGTGTCTGTGTGCAGGTGTGTGTGTGTGTGTATGTGTGTCTGTGTGTGTGTGTGTGTGTGTGAGCAGTGTGTCGGTGAAGCATGGTCATGGCAGATCCGAGCGCGACGCTGTGTGAGAGGTTGACTCGCCGGCACGGTGTGTGTATAGTGTGTGTATAGTGTGTGTGTATAGTGTGTGCGGCGAGTGTAGAAGATTGTTGTGTTGCAGTCGGTAACGTGGTGGGACATGAGAACATCGTCTCTGCCTCCAGAATGAACAGTGCTATTGTGGTGTTCCTGAATGATGTGGAGAAAGTGAGGAAACTGACCCAGAATGGAATAGTGGGCAATAATGAGATGATATTGGTTTCTCCCCTCAGTTCCCCAGATAAGAAAGTCATGTTGTGTAATGTCCCTCCTTTTATTTCTGACGAGGCGATCGGTAAAGGGCTGTCTCGGTACGGGCGAATGGTCTCCCCCATTAAGAAAATCCCCCTTGGCTGTAAGTCCCCACTGGTGAGACACTGGGTGTCTTTCAGAAGAATGGTGTTTATGGTGTTTAAAGAAGGTGTCGGTGAGCTGAACGCTGTTTTTAAATTCACTGTAGATGACTTCGACTACAACATCTTTGTTTCTTCTGATACAGACATTAAGTGTTTTAAATGTGGTCAGACTGGACATCTTGCTTGGGCCTGCCCTGAGAGGCAGAGTGACCCCGGTGTTTCTGAGCGACCGGGGCGGAACGCGGCTGCCGAGGGCCCCGGAGCTGCCGCAGCACCGGACCTGACGGAGAGTGAGCCCCAAGCCCAGCCTGCAGCCCAGAAGCCCACTGGAGCTACGCCAGCCCCGGAAAAGCCACGCACAGCCGAACCGGACCGGAAGAAGCCGTGGTCTACTGAGAAAAGCTCAGTGGGTTCTGGAGCAGTGCTGGAGCCGCCTGCGCTGACAGAGGCGGGCACGGAGGTGCAGGGCGACCGCATGGAAACACCGGACACTACACCAGTGCAGGGGGACGGGGGAGACGTAGACATGGTGGATGAGCCCGTTTTTAAAGTACAGAATAAAAGGAAAAAACAAGGTAAGGGACGAGGGAAAAATCAGGCTAGAAAAGAGACGAAGGTGGAGGAAGGAGAATCGGACAGTGATGACCGCGTCTCAGACTCGGTTTTAACTTTAGATTCTCAGGAGGAACAGATTAATGTCGTTTATAGCGCAGAGGACATTAAAGAGTTTTTAAGGAACACCAAATGGCAGAAGAATGTGGCATTGGAAGAGTTTTTCCCGGACCGCAAACACTTCATTCATGATGTTAAGTTCTTCAGAAGAGAAGGAGCTTTTCTCCATGTGGAAATTTTCCGTCTGAAGAAACTGATAACGAGAGTGAATAGGGAAAACTCTGACCATGAGTAATGTGTGGTGTGTTTTATGGTAGAGTGGTGTTTACCCTCTGTTGGGTTTTATTTATTTTATTTATTTTAATGATGGGAATTAATATTATGAGCTTAAATATTAATGGAGCAAGAGAGCAGAATAAGAGAGCTAAACTCTATGGTCTTTTAAAGCAGAAGCACATTGATGTTGTCATGCTGCAGGAAACCCACAGTGATATCAGCAATGCTGCTGATTGGGTGAAGGAGTGGGATGGGTTGGTGATTTTAAGCCATAACACATCACTCAGTGGTGGAGTCGCCTTGCTCTTTGCTCACAATTTTATCCCTTGTTCTTATTCAGTTGAAGAGATTTTAACTGGGAGGCTTTTAAAAGTGAAAGCTTTTTATGAGAATGAGGTTTTAGTGTTTATCTGTGTGTACACTCCCACCAGTGCAGTGGAGAGGATGGGTTTTTTAGACACATTGAGCATTGTTATTGCTGACTGCAACACTGCAGATATTTTAATTCTGGGTGGAGATTTTAACTGTACTACGGATGATTTGGATCGGAACCACGCGGAACCTCAAGTGGCTTCCCATAAGCGTCTGTGGGAGGTGATGGAGGCCCACAAGTTAAGTGACATATGGAGAACTTTTAATAAGAACAAGAGACAGTACATGTGGGTCATGCCATAGACAACTCACTCTCCCTGGCAAGACTAGATTGCTTTTATGGTTTTAAACACCAGCTAACGCTTTTACACAGTGTTTTATTGTTCCAGTAGGTATCTCTGACCATAGCATGGTCCAGTGTACTATCACTAAAGAGAACGTTAAACCTAGGAGTGCTCACTGGCATTTTAACACTGCACTTTTAGAAGACGCTAATTTTAGAGAGTCTTTTACTTATTTATGGAATTGTTTTAAATCAGAGAAGGCAGCTTTTAGC
This sequence comes from Hemibagrus guttatus, assembly GCA_033459395.1. NCBI lineage: Eukaryota > Metazoa > Chordata > Actinopteri > Siluriformes > Bagridae > Hemibagrus > Hemibagrus guttatus. The sequence goes on along the minus strand of JAUCMX010000023.1, from coordinate 19,996,869 downwards.
TCACTTCAGCTGTGGTGGGATTTTACTAAAACACAAATCAAAGTTTTTTGTCAACAGTACACTCTCAACGTCACAAGAGACATTGTTAGATCTCTGAAAGCTCTGGAGATAGAAATAGTGGAACTCCAGCGTTTGGAGGCCACCGGAGATCGAGGGCATATTGAAGCCCTCAAAAGTAAAAAAGCCAAAATGAACGATCTGTTAGACATTACAGCACAGGGGGCGCTGGTCCACTCACGCTTTAAAAGCGCAGCCGAGATGGACGCTCCTTCTAAGTTCTTTTTCAGGTTAGAGCAAAAGAATGGACAGAAAAGATTCATACATGCTGTGCGAACAGAATCAGGGGATCTCTTATCTGAGTCCACTGAAATTCGCAAGCAGACAGTACGCTTTTACTCAAAGCTGTACAGCAGTGAGTGGTCAGGGGCACAAGTGGTGGAGGACAGCTTCCTCGTGGGCCTGCCAAAGCTCTCTGAGCGAGCGGCCAGAGAGTTGGACAGGGAGCTGTCGCTGGAGGAGCTTCATGAGGCTCTCCAGAGGATGGAGAATGGAAGGGCATCAGGTATAGACGGTCTCCCAGCTGAGTTTTACAAGGCTTTCTGGGCTGTCATAGGGCAGGAAGTGCTGGATGTCCTACGGGACAGTATACGGAGAGGTGAGCTCCCATTGAGCTGCAGGAGGGCCGTCCTGATCCTGCTGACGAAAAAGGGAGACCTGACACACCTGAAGAACTGGCGCCCCGTCTCATTACTGTGCACTGACTACAAGCTGCTCTCAAAAGCATTAGCCTCGAGACTGACTAAGGTAATGGAGCGGCTTATTCACCAGGACCAGACGTATTGTGTGCCTGATAGGTCCATATTCGATAACGTGTATTTGATTCGTGACATTTTGGACGTCTCCAGGCTATTGGGCTTGAAGACTGGTCTGATTTTCCTAGATCAGGAAAAGGCTTTTGACCGGGTTGAGCATGAATATTTGTGGAAGGTGCTGGAAACCTTCGGGTTCAACCCAGGTTTTATAGCCATGGTCAGGGTGTTGTACTGTGAAATTGAGAGTGTACTAAAGGTTAATGGTGGTTTATGTGCCCCTTTTAGAGTGTACAGAGGGATCAGGCAGGGCTGTTCCCTCTCAGGCATGTTGTACTCTCTGGCGATTGAACCTCTTTTAAACAAGTTAAGGAGTTTTCTATCTGGTTTTAATATTCCACACGCTAATGCCTCAGTATATTTATCAGCTTATGCAGATGATCTGGTAGTCATGATAAACACACAAGAAGATGTGATTGTTTTAACTGCTATTTTAAATGACTTTCAGATTTTATTCTCTGCCAAGGTTAACTGGACAAAGAGTGAAGCCATTTTAGTTGGGGAGTGGGGAGGTGGGCAACCTTCACTACCAGGAGGCTTAGCGTGGAAAAGAGGTGGTTTTAAATACTTGGGTGTCTACCTGGGGACCAATGAGTTTTTAAACAAAAACTGGGAAGGTTCTGTAGAGCACGTGAAGGGCAGACTGAGCAGGTGGAAGCGGCTGGTCCCGAAGATGTCTTACAGGGGGCGAACGCTGGTCATCAACAACCTCGCCGCGTCGTCCCTCTGGCACAAGCTGGCATGCGTGGATCCGCCGCCGAACCTGCTAGCGAACATCCAGGCCCTGCTGGTGGACTTCTTCTGGGACGGTCTACACTGGATTCCACAGAGTGTTCTCCACCTGCCGAAAGAGGAAGGAGGGCAGGGGCTGGTCCAGCTATCTAGCAGAGCCGCAGCCTTCCGACTCCAGTTCATCCAGAGACTCATTACTGGACCCAGAGACCTAGTATGAAGAGCAGCAGCCAGTGGATTATTACACACAGTTAAAGGACTGGGGCTGGACAGAGCTTTGTTTTTAATGGACACCAAAATGCTGGACATTTCTGGATTACCAATGTTTTACCGTGGACTTTTTAAGATCTGGAATGTTTTTAAAAACCAAAACAAGGGCTGTCGAACAGTACACTGGCTGCTGGAGGAGCCTCTGGTATACGGCGGGCGACTGGACATCTCCGGTGTGACCATCCCTGCACTGTCCAGAACACTCGTCTCCTCGGGCATTGTGACACTCCGGGAGCTCGTGAACGTCGCGGGGTCAGATTTGTCGAGGGCAGAGGACCTGGCAGCGCGTATGGGACTGCGATCCCTGCGTGTTGTCAATCAGCTCCTACACCGCTGGAGGTCTGCACTTACATCAGAGGAGCGTGTTCAGCTGATGGACTATCAACATACAGAGACTGGTCCTGCAGAGGACGAATCTTTTCCCCAGCTGAACATTGCTCCTGACCTCGACGGGTGTGCAGGGCCCCTCCTGGAGTGCCGGAGCGAAGGGGAGATGGACTTTGGGTCAGTGTCAGGGAAGCTGCTCTACAGAGCCTGTGTTAAGGTTTTAAACAAGAAGAAGCTGAGTGGGAGGGTAGACACCCCATGGAGAAGTGTTTTGGGTTTTAATGATGATGTTAAACCAGAGTGGACGCACTGTATACACCAACGTTAACCAAAAGAGCTGCCGACCTCCAATGGAGGATTTTACATAGTATTATCTCTGTGAACTCTTTTATCTCTGTTTTAAACCCTGATGTTGTACATGACTGTCCGTTCTGTTCACAGAGAGAAACTGTTCTTCATGCTTTTATTCACTGCTCCAGGTTACAGTCACTGTGTGTGTTTTTACGGAGCATTTTAAGGTCTTTTAATGTTGATTTTACTGTTCAGTGTTTTATTCTGGGTTTTAAGTACGTCAGGAAACACAGGTTCAGGTGCCAACTGATCAATTTTATTTTTGGTCAGGCAAAAATGGCAATATACCTGAGCCGAAAAAACCGGGTAGCACAAAACACTGACTGCGAGGCCACAAGAATTTTAAAGAGGCTGATCAAATCAAGAATTTTAATAGATTTTAATTTTTATAAGAGTATGAATGATTTGGACATGTTTAAGTGTGTGTGGTGCTGTGAGAATGCTGTGTGCTCTGTTGCAGAAGGAGAACTGAACTTTGCAGCAGAGATAAACTAATCATCACTCCTGTTTAAATCATTTACTGAAAGTATTTGAGTACACTCATTTATTTATTTATTTATCTATCTATCTATCTATTTATTTATTTATTTATTTATTTTAAGTCACTCTGTGTATGATATGTGACTTGTGTAAATAAAGTTTTGTAAAAGTCAGTCTCTCTCTCTCTCTCTTCTAAAAAAAAAAAAAAAAAAGGGGGCAGTGGTCAGGGGTCAAGTGGTTAAGGCTCTGGGTCGTTGATCAGAGGATCGGGGTTGAAGCCCCAGCATCACCAAGCTCCACTGTTGGGCAATTGAGCAAGGCCCTTAACCCTCTCTGCTCCAGGGGCGCTGTATCATAACTGCCCCTGCGCTCTGACCCCAACTTCCTCAGCTGGGATATGCGAAGAAAAGAATTCCACCGTGCTGTAATGTATGTGTGGCCATAATAAAGGCTTCATGCCCCACTTCATGCCCCACTTCTCTCTCTCTCTCTCTCTCTCTCTCTGTCTCTCTCTATCTGCCTCTCCCTCTCTCTCTCTCTCTTGCTCTGTCTCTCTCTCTCTCTCTCTCTCTCTATCTGCCTCTCTCTCTCTCTCTCTCTCTTGCTCTGTCTCTCTCTCTCTCTCTCTCTCTATCTGCCTCTCTCTCTCTCTCTCCCTCTCTCTCTGTCTCTCTCGCTCTGTCTCTGTCTCTCTCTCTCTCTCTCTCTCTCGTTTGCTCTGTCTCTCTCTCTCTCTCTCTCTCTCTCTGCCTCTCTCTCTCTCTATCTGTCTCTCTCTCTCTGTCTCTCCCTCTCTCTCTCTCTCTCTCTCTCTCTCTGCCTCTCTCCAGACATATGACCAGAAATCAGCTGAAGTATGACATTCAGTGTGACATCAGGAGCAGGAGGAGTAACACAGCGCAGGACTCAGGGTGAGACTTCTGACCTGCAGCCGTATCCATGACAACAGGTGAATCAATCAAATCAATAAAACCCCAAGAAATAAATACAGTCACGTGAAACAGTAAAACATCCACATGCCCTGAGCGCTGAGCTCCAGTCCAAAGTCCCACTAATAACTTCTTACTGGAACTGACTATAAAACGCACACACACACACGCACACACACACACACACACAGTGTGGGATTGTGTGTACATTGTGTGTTTTATTCTTAGATTTAAAATTAAATATCCTGTTAGAGTGTGATGTGAAACCCAATGAGCAATGATGTGTAAAAACTCCACACACACACACACACTTAAGCCTTTAAGTGTGTTTTTGCTGTTTACACTCATTAATTTCACTCAACATTACACATCAGAGATTTTAATGTACACTGCAAAGGAAACTGGGCAGTGTGTGTGTGTGTGTGTGTGTGTGTGTGTAATCTGATGCTGTGTGATAAATCTGCAGCTCTAGTAACAGCATTGTGTGTGTGAGTGAGTGTGTGGAGGATAAAGTTTTGTGTGTTAAACCTGTTTGACTTCATTAACGCTGAGGGTCAGACGAGGATCAGTTCAGCACCAGTTCATCAGATAACACACACACACACACACACACACACCTCCTGTTTAAACACACAATAAGTTACTGTTTCATGTTTCATATTCCTGATTTCAGATGTTGAGGTTGTGTGTTGTTTTGTGTTGTTTTTGTGTGACACAGTGAGGTTGTTGTTCTTGTGTGTGGTGTTTAATCATGGCTCAGTGTTTTATTCGTTTATAAAGTTACTGTAATATTGTGTTCCAGTTGAAATGCTGCTGTCGCCGTTCCTCTCGAGAGCTTCATGCAGTCGTCACCTCACAGGAGTTCATCTGTTAGTTACATAACACAAACTCTTCACTTCCATAAACTGTAATGTCACGCTGCGTCCTCGGGGCACGTGTTCACGTGTTTCTCATTACATACTACATACACTGCCTGGGATGTCTGCCTTTACATGCACGTGAAATTTAATGACATCTCATTCTTAATCCGTAGTGTTTAATACGGAGTTGTCCCGCCCTTTGCAGCTATAACAGCTTCAGCTCTTCTGGGAAGGCTTTCCACAAGGTTTAGGAGTGTGTTTATGGGAATTTTTGACCGTTCCTCTAGAAGAATATTTGTGAGGTCAGGCACTGATGTTGGACAAGAAGGTCTGGCTCGCAGTCTCCGCACTAATTCATCCCAAAGGTGTTCTATGGGGTTGAGGTCAGGACTCTGTGCAGGCCAGTCAAGTTCCTCCACACCAAACTCGCTAAGTACCGTTCTCCTGGAAACCTCCAAACCCAGACTCATCCATCGGATATCCAGACAGACAAGCGTGATTGGTCACTCCAGAGAACACGTCTCCACAGCTCTAGAGTCCAGTGGCGGCGTGCTTTACACCACTGCATCTGACGCTTTGCACTGCACTTGGACGCAGCTGCTCGGCCAGCTCTGAAGCTCTCTACACACTGTTCTTGAGCTAATCTGAAGGCCACATGAAGTTTGGAGGTCAGTAGCTATTGACTCTGCAGAAAGTTGGTGACTTTTGGGCACCGTGCTCCTCGGCATGCTCTGACCCCGCTCTGTGATTTTACCTGGACTACCACTTCGTAGCCGAGTCGCTGTTGTTCCCCATTGCTTCCACTTTGTTATAATACCGCTAACAGTTGAGCGTGGAATATTTAGTAGTGAGGAAACTTCATGAATGGACTTATTGCACAGGAGGAAACCTATCACGGTACCATGCTGGAATTCACTGAGCTCCTGAGAGCGAGCCATTCTTTCACAGATGTGTGTAGAAGCAGTCTGCATGCCGAGGTGCTGGATTTTATACACCTGTGGCCATGGGAGCGATTGGGACACCTGAATTCAATGGTTTAGAGGGGTGTCCCAAAACTTTTGGCAATGTAGTGTACATCTGAATTCACATGACAGCAGTTTGCTCACGTCTTTAACGGTTTGTGTTGTTCAGATGTCCAGACGCCTGCTAAATAAATCCTCTACTCATACACCAACAATCTCTCCAGAAACCCTCACTGCTGAGGGTTCTGTGTGGGTTCTCTGGTGGTTCTGTGAGGGTTCTCTGAGGTTTTTTTTGGACAGTCAGATGTTTTTATCTCTCTCCTGTGTCTGAACTCTTTCTGACAGGAAGTAGATGTTGATGTTCTTCACAGAACCTTAGTGGTCTCTACCCCGACATGGAGTCACTATATTCACAAACATGAGAATCTCCTCTTTTTTCTTCTCTTTTGTTTATTTTTGTTTATCTTTTAAAAGAATATTTGTGAAAAGCTACAAATACTAACCCCACCCCTGACTCCGCCCCCTGACCATAAGCCTTAAGCCTCACAAGTTTAATGTGTGACACTGTGAAGATAATAAACTAAAGCAGTCAGCTGAGATTGTTGCTAGCATTTCCAGCTCCTGACTAATCTGCTCTTTTATTCTCTCTGAAGTATGTCAACTATGAGAGCCATGAATAAACAACTGAAAACACTACACTTCCTTCCAGCATGAAGAGTGTGTTCCAAATGCTACATGCACACAATCATGCACACTACGTAGCTCGTCATACACAAACACAACATACTGACCAGTGTTTAAATGGAAACGGTGAAGCTGTATGCACAACACAGTCGCTGTTCATGTGGTTGAGAGAAAACAGCAATGTTGCTATGGAGTGGGGAATGTGAATGCTGTGCAAACGCTAGCTAATGATTTAGCTAGCTAACAGACTGCTTTAAAAGACCCAGTGGGAAGGAAATGAGGCAGACCTGTGAGGACTGTGCACAACCCTCACAGAACACTCAGATAACCCCCACAGATGTGTTGGAATTTTACTGAGAAAAAGCTAAAATTACACTGTAAACACACTTGGCATAGCCCGCTAACCGCTAACTCTAAGTAGTGAGCTGTCAGAAAAACAGGCCTCTGGTTTCATCAGTTTTATATGAATCCATTCTGAGCAGAACTGATGACAGTAAAGGCCCGAGGGTGTGAGTAGTGTGTGGGACAGCCAGAATAAACAAGGCCGCATTTACGGTTAAAACCAAATCAACCTGCAGGTCCAGATTTTTTCTGTCAGATACCTTTATGAGTTGTAATGTGTGATATGGATCAAAGCTCTGAGGTGGCGTGTGGGTGGGAAAGTGAAAGCATGAAGTGGAATAATAACTGGCCTGGTTACTTGTTCACCATCTTGTGACAGCGACACAAGAAGCTGATATCAGGCTCGGCCAATCGTGGCCCTCGGCCACACCCCTCCTGCTCCGCTTTACTGGCAGCGCTAGCAGAGTTTCCAGTAAGTTACGTGCCGAAGCCCAATCTGAATCTGTGCCAAAAACACCTGCTGAACAGGTACGCTGCTCTCTGCGCCTTGCCACAGGTGTGAATGGCCTTTGTCCTCTCACAGTGTCGAGTGTCTGTGTGTGTGTGTGTGTGTGTCATAATTCACACACGCGGTCCTGAAGAATCACACTAACTCTAACTCTGTGGGAAAATGTTCAGACGTCTCCCCTGCATTATCCGGACGTGCTCGTGCTCATCAGCTCTAATTCTGCAGGAACACAATCAAGAAGTACAGAACATGTAGTGAGGTCCTTCTTCTCTTTTTAGCATATGGTGTGTAATTATCAGCAGCTCCATGATTCATGTTGAGTTCCAGCAGTGACAGACTCCACAACACTTCCAAAGCACACGGTTAATATTTAACACACAACAGTGTAACACAACCGCCAGGAATGAAACCCACTGCATGAGTCGCCTCGAAAAAACTGGGACTGATACGCCTTTAGCATACAGTTAAAGCTAGCGTTAAGTCTACAGTTCAGATCGAGAACATCTCTGATGTTTCCTTTTTCATGATCAATGTTCACGTTCAGCACAGATGACCCTGATCCAGCCTCATGGAGCCAGGGCAGGATTCTACACAGATTCATCCAAGCATCCATCAACAACATCATCCAGTATGTACACACACACACACACACACACACACACACACACACACACACTTTTCTGTTCTGTTCTGTGATTGCGTGAGTGAATGAGTGTGTGTGTGTGTGCCCTGCGATGGGTTGGCACTCCGTCCAGGGTGTATTCTGCCTTGATGCCCAATGACGCCTGAGATAGGCACAGGCTCCCCGTGACCCGAGTGTAGATCGGATAAGCGGTACACAATGAATGAATGAATGAAGATGGATAATGTGTGATATTTCCGTTAAAGCCGTGTTGTGCAGTAAAGACAGCAGGCAGAAGAGTTTCAGAAGAGTTTCAACTTTATTTTAGAAAACATTTGGATATAAAATATGAACAATATGTCTTACACAGTAGTGAATATCGGTTCTGTGATATAGATCTGAGAAATACGTCTCATACAGGAGACAGCGTGTGTGATTACAACACACACCATCTGAACAAAACAAACCCTTACCCTGAATACACACACACACACACACACACACACACACACACATTCTGATTGTCACCTGATTTGTTATGAAGCTGGTTAAAGGAGAATAAACACAATAATAAGCAGTGTGACGTGACGACGTTCTGCAGAAACTTCATGTGGCAGTAAAACGACTCCATTACCATTTTAATCTCTTCAGTGTGTTGTACATTTAAACAACAAGAAAAAGTTGAGTTCAACACGTAAAAACTGTACATTAACCTTTGACACTTATTTTCCAGCAGGCACAAAAACCTGAAATAGTTTTTTAACAATGTAAGTTTCCTCTGCCTGTGTTTCAGTGCGGTTCCTAAAGCTGGTCCAGCACTTCCTCTATCATCCTCCACACCTTCATCATCTACATCACACTCAAAGCTTCCTGAGAGCTCAGCTTTTACAATAATAAGAGGGTTTTCGTGGCTCTGAAGGGGATGTCATGAGTTCCTGGTGAACTGTAATGTGAAAGAACTCGGGGTTCCTGATGGTTCCTGATCTCCATCATCTACTCGGGACAGAAAGCTGCTGGGTTCTGGTGGTGTTTAATAGAGTAAGCAGAAACTCCTGAGCTGGAAGTGAAACTGTGACAGATGTTTTGTGTTTTCAGAAGGATTATAAAGGAAAGCTCAGCTGCACTTAAAGTCTACTGGATATCGTGTGGAAATGAAGAGGGAAAGTGGACGGAGGAGTGTTAAAAACAGCACTGAAACACAGTCTGAGAGTAAAAAGAAAAATAAAAGTGAAAAATATTGAAAGATAAACATGAATGACAACACGACGTTATTATCGGTTCATAAAACCTACTTTAGCCAGTACAGGCTTACAGCGTCTCTGTTACGCTCCTCCCTCAGAGCCGGGAGTTCAGCTAAAAAACAGCCTTCACACTAATGCTAATGCTAACCAAGCATCTCTACACTAAAGTCCTTCATGACGTCTTTCCACGTTCCCGTCACATTCCCAACTCCTCCAGCTTCCACCCGCTCGAGTTCTTCCCGAACTTGTACACGAGCCTCCGGCCGTCCACCCGCTCCAGGATTTCTCTCTTGTAGTAATACCTGCAGGAAACAAGGTGCAGATTAGCGCTCGCTGCGTTCAGATTGGCTAGAAAACTGTGAGGTAAAGACACACGGAGGTGCGCCCTGTTAGCCATTATGCTAAGTTAACACAGCTGTGTGACTAGAAATCCACACTCGACGCAGAAGAGCCGAGACGTTCTGCTCGACACCGAAGTGTCGTCATTCGGTGTGTTAGCGGACGATGCTAAGTGTAATTTATGCATGCCGAAAGCACGCGGTTAATTCGTATTTAATAGATAATGTTCCGATATTACATTTCATTTCACACCTGTCTATTATATCCTTTTGAGACTTCAGGATAATTAACAGTAATTGATTATAATTGACGATAATAATGTGTGGTAATTTGAGGGTGGAGTCTCACCTCATAGCTCGGCTCAGTTTCTCGTAAGTCATGCTGCTGTTTTTCTTCTTCTGCCCCCACAGCTGGGCCACGGCCTCAGACTTCAGGAACTTAAAGACACCGTCTCTGCGGTCCTCCCACTTCATCAGGCCCTGGTTCTTCTCCGGGTGGATGAGAATGTCGCGGATGAACTCCCACAGGTGTGTACCGCGGGGAGCTGTGGGGCCAGAACAGGAAGTGGGTTAACCCTCCTATAGTGCGCATTAATTAGTAATCACAGAGACTGGGTGGTCACTCACCATGTTTGTTCTTTTTGTTCTCCACGAAGAGCTTGGAGCCGCGGGCCAGTTTAGGAGGTCGACCTCTCCTCTTTTTCTCCACAGGCTCCTGCTTAATAAAGTTCTCTGAGACAAAACACAAAATCACATACGTTAAATACGACATCAAGAAAACACACACGGTTATTTTATAGAAAGGACAAATCGAATCTAGCACATCTGGCACATCTGGATGTGTTGCTAAGGGAAAATATTAAAGTTCAGTGTAAGCTGTGTGTCGCTGATGATTTTCCCAGAACAGCAGCACACACAGTGTATTACCGATCACCTGCTGGTTCTGTA
>JAUCMX010000023.1:19966406-19981406 GCA_033459395.1 Hemibagrus guttatus | reverse complement strand
AATATACAGATAATTACAGATAATGTACAGCTAATATTACAGCTAATATACAGATAATGTACAGCTAATATACAGCTAATATACAGATAATGTACAGCTAATATACAGATAATATACAGCCAATGTACAGCTAATATACAGATAATGTACAGCTAATATACAGCTAATATACAGATAATATACAGCTAATGTACAGCTAATAACAGTAATTACAGCTAATATACAGCTAATATACAGCTAATATACAGCTAATGTACAGCTAATACACAGCTAATGTACAGCTAATATACAAAAAGCTAATATACAGAAAATAATGTACAGCTAATATACAGATAATATACAGATAATGTACAGCTAATATACAGATAATGATGACAGCTAATGTACAGCGTAAGTATGTACAGAGCTAATAGTTTCAGCTAATATACAGCTAATATACAGTATGAAGTATACAGCGATAATGTACAGCTAAGAAGCAATGTACAGCTAATATACAGCTAATGTATACAGCTAATATACAGCTAAATGTTACAGCTAATGTTAATATACAGATAATATACAGCTAATGTACAAGATTCTGGAGTGAATTAGATGAGGTGATGGAGAGTATTCCCACGGGTGAGAGAGTGGTGATAGGAGCGGATTTTAATGGACATGTTGGTGAGGGGAACACAGGTGATGAGGAGGTGATGGGCAAGTTTGGAGTTAAGGAAAGGAACCTGGAAGGACAGATGGTAGTGGACTTTGCTAAGAGGATGGACATGGGTGTGGTTAACACTTATTTTCAGAAGAGGGAGGAGCATAGAGTGACTTACAAGAGTGGAGGTAGGAGAACACAGGTAGACTACATCCTATGTAGAAGAGGCAATCTGAAAGAGATTAGTGACTGTAAAGTGGTAGTGGGAGAGAGTGTAGCCAGACAGCATAGGATGGTGGTGTGTAGGATGACTTTGATGGTCTGTAAGACGAAGAGGTCAAAGATAGAGAAGAAAACCAAGTGGTGGAAGCTGAAAAAGGAGGAATGTTGTGAGGAATTTAGACAGAAGTTGAGGCAGGCTCTGGGTGGTCAGGTAGTGCTGCCAGGTGACTGGGAAACTACAGCAGAAGTGATCAGGGAGACAGGGAGAAAGGTGCTGGGTGTGTCATCTGGAAGGAGGAAAGAAGATAAGGAGACTTGGTGGTGGAATGAGGAAGTTCAGGATAGTATCCAGAGGAAGAGGTTAGCCAAGAAGAAGTGGGACATGGACAGGACTGAAGAGAATAGACAGGAATACAAGGAGTTACAGCGCAGAGTGAAGAGGGAGGTGTCTAAGGCCAAGCAGAAGGCATATGACGAGTTGTACACTAGGTTAGACACTAGAGAAGGAGAGAAGGACTTGTACAGGTTAGCTAGGCAGAGGGATCGAGATGGGAAGGATGTGCAGCAAGTTAGAGTTATTAAGGATAGAGATGGAAGGGTGCTCACAAGTGAGGAGAGTGTACAGAGGAGATGGAAGGAGTACTTTGAGGAGCTGATGAATGAGGAAAATGAGAGAGAAAAAAAGAGTAGAAGGGGTGAACTCTGTGGAACAGAAAGTAGATAAGATTAGAAAGGATGAAGTCAGGAAGGCTTTGAAGAGGATGAAAAGTGGGAAGGCAGTTGGTCCTGATGACATTCCGGTGGAGGTCTGGAAGTGTCTGGGAGAGGCAGCAGTGGAATTTTTAGCTAATTTGTTCAACAGGGTTTTAGAGAGTGAGAGGATGTCTGAGGAATGGAGAAGAAGTGTGTTAGTGCCGATCTTTAAGAATAAGGGTGACGTGCAGAGTTGCAGTAACTATAGGGGGATAAAGTTGATGAGCCATACAATGAAGCTATGGGAAAGAGTAGTGGAAGCTAGGTTAAGGAAGGTAGTGGACATTTGTGAGCAGCAGTATGGCTTCATGCCCAGAAAGAGCACAACAGATGCAATTTTTGCTCTGAGGATTTTGATGGAGAAGTATAGGGATGGTCAGAGGGAGTTGCACTGTGTGTTTGTAGACTTGGAGAAAGCGTATGACAGGGTGCCAAGAGAAGAGCTGTGGTACTGTATGAGGAAGTCAGGAGTAGCGGAGAAGTATGTCAGAGTGGTGCAGGACATGTATGAGAGGAGCAGGACAGTGGTGAGGTGTGCTGTAGGTCAGACAGAGGAGTTCAATGTGGAGGTGGGACTGCATCAGGGATCGGCTCTGAGCCCCTTCCTGTTTGCTATAGTGATGGACCAGTTGTCAGAGGAGGTCAGACAGGAGTCTCCTTGGACAATGATGTTTGCAGATGACATTGTGATCTGTAGTGAGAGCAGGGAGCAGGTGGAGGAAAACCTGGAGAGGTGGAGGTTTGCACTGGAGAGAAGAGGAATGAAAGTCAGTGGTAGTAAGACTGAGTACATGTGTGTGAATGAAAGGGAGGGAAGTGGAACAGTAAGGTTACAGGGTGAAGAGGTGAAGAAGGTACAGGAGTTTAAGTACTTGGGGTCAGCAGTCCAGAGTAATGGAGAGTGTGGGAAAGAGGTAAAGAAGCGAGTGCAGGCAGGTTGGAATGGGTGGAGAAAGGTGTGGGGAGTTCTGTGTGAGAGGAAAATATCAGCGAGAATCAAGGGGAAGGTGTACAGGACAGTGGTGAGACCGGCCATGCTGTATGGTTTAGAGACAGTGTCACTGAGGAAGAGACAGGAGTCAGAGCTAGAGGTAGCAGAGCTGAAGATGTTGAGGTTCTCTTTGGGAGTGACAAGATTGGACAGGATTAGGAACGAGTACATCAGAGGGACAGCTCATGTTGGACGTTTGGGGGACAAAGTTAGGGAGGCCAGATTAAGATGGTTTGGACATGTTCAGAGGAGGGAGAGTGAGTATATTGGTAGGAGAATGTTGGACATGGAGCTGCCAGGCAGGAGGCAAAGAGGAAGGCCAAAGAGGAGGTATATGGATGGAATTAATGAGGATATGAAGCTAGTGGGTGCAAGTGTTGAGGATGCAGAAGATAGGGATAGGTGGAGAGAGATGATTCGCTGTGGCGACCCCTTAAGGGAAAAGCCGAAAGAAGAAGAAGAAGATACAGCTAATGTACAGCTAATATACAGATAATGTACAGCTAATACACAGCTAATATACAGCTAATATACAGCTAATATACAGATAATGTACAGCTAATACACAGATAATATACAGCTAATGTACAGCTAATACACAGCTAATATACAGCTAATATACAGCTAATATACAGATAATGTACAGCTAATATACAGATAATATACAGCTAATGTACAGCTAATACACAGCTAATATACAGCTAATATACAGCTAATATACAGCTAATGTACAGCTAATATACAGCTAATACACAGCTAATATACAGATAATGTACAGCTAATACACAGCTAATATACAGATAATGTACAGCTAATATACAGCTAATATACAGCTAATATACAGCTAATATACAGATAATGTACAGCTAATATACAGATAATATACAGATAATGTACAGCTAATATACAGATAATATACAGCTAATATACAGATAATATACAGATAATGTACAGCTAATATACAGATAATATACAGATAATGTACAGCTAATATACAGATAATATACAGCTAATGTACAGCTAATACACAGCTAATATACAGCTAATATACAGCTAATATACAGATAATGTACAGCTAATATACAGCTAATACACAGCTAATATACAGATAATGTACAGCTAATACACAGCTAATATACAGATAATGTACAGCTAATATACAGCTAATATACAGCTAATATACAGATAATGTACAGCTAATACACAGCTAATATACAGCTAATATACAGCTAATATACAGCTAATGTACAGCTAATACACAGCTAATATACAGATAATGTACAGCTAATATACAGATAATATACAGATAATGTACAGCTAATACACAGCTAATATACAGATAATGTACAGCTAATATACAGCTAATATACAGATAATGTACAGCTAATATACAGATAATATACAGCTAATGTACAGCTAATACACAGCTAATATACAGCTAATATACAGCTAATATACAGATAATGTACAGCTAATATACAGCTAATATACAGATAATATACAGCTAATATACAGCTAATATACAGCTAATATACAGATACTGTACAGCTAATACACAGCTAATATACAGATAATGTACAGCTAATATACAGCTAATATACAGATAATATACAGCTAATGTACAGCTAATATACAGATAATGTACAGCTAATATACAGCTAATATACAGATAATATACAGCTAATATACAGATAATATACAGCTAATGTACAGCTAATACACAGCTAATATACAGCTAATATACAGCTAATATACAGATAATGTACAGCTAATATACAGCTAATATACAGATAATATACAGCTAATATACAGCTAATATACAGCTAATATACAGATACTGTACAGCTAATACACAGCTAATATACAGATAATGTACAGCTAATGTACAGCTAATATACAGCTAATATACAGATAATATACAGCTAATATACAGATAATATACAGCTAATGTACAGCTAATACACAGCTAATATACAGCTAATATACAGCTAATATACAGATAATGTACAGCTAATATACAGCTAATATACAGATAATATACAGCTAATATACAGCTAATATACAGCTAATATACAGATACTGTACAGCTAATACACAGCTAATATACAGATAATGTACAGCTAATGTACAGCTAATACACAGCTAATA
Source organism: Hemibagrus guttatus (assembly GCA_033459395.1). NCBI lineage: Eukaryota > Metazoa > Chordata > Actinopteri > Siluriformes > Bagridae > Hemibagrus > Hemibagrus guttatus. Next base: position 19,976,655 of record JAUCMX010000023.1, on the reverse strand, counting down.
TACAGATAATATACAGCTAATGTACAGCTAATAAGATAATACACAGCTAATTACAGCTAATAACAGCTAATATACAGTAATGTACAGCTAATACAGCTAATATACAGATAATGTACAGCTAATATACAGATAATATACAGATAATGTACAGCTAATATACAGATAATATACAGATAATGTACAGCTAATATACAGTAATTACAGTAATGTACAGCTAATATACAGATAATATACAGTAATGTACAGCTAATAACAGTAATATACAGCTAATTACAGCTAATATACAGATAATGTACAGCTAATATACAGCTAATATACAGATAATATACAGCTAATTACAGCTAATATACAGTAATATACAGATAATGTACAGCTAATAACAGCTAATATACAGTAATGTACAGCTAATATACAGTAATATACAGATAATTACAGCTAATATACAGATAATATACAGATAATGTACAGCTAATAACAGTAATTACAGCTAATTACAGCTAATATACAGATAATTACAGTAATTACAGCTAATATACAGATAATATACAGCTAATTACAGCTAATATACAGTAATATACAGTAATGTACAGCTAATACACAGCTAATATACAGCTAATATACAGCTAATATACAGTAATGTACAGCTAATATACAGATAATATACAGCTAATGTACAGCTAATACACAGCTAATATACAGCTAATATACAGCTAATATACAGTAATGTACAGCTAATATACAGTAATTACAGTAACACAACAGCTAATATACAGCTAATATACAGATATGTACAGCTAATACACAGCTAATATACAGATAATGTACAGCTAATATACAGATAATATACAGCTAATGTACAGCTAATAAAAACAGCTAATATACAGCTAATATACAGTAATATACAGCTAATTACAGTAATATACAGTAATGTACAGCTAATACACAGCTAATATACAGCTAATATACAGCTAATATACAGATAATGTACAGCTAATATACAGCTAATAACAGTAATATACAGTAATTACAGCTAATTACAGCTAATATACAGATATGTACAGCTAATAACAGTAATATACAGATAATGTACAGCTAATTACAGTAATATACAGCTAATTACAGTAATAACAGCTAATATACAGATAATTACAGCTAATGTACAGCTAATAAAAAACAGCTAATATACAGCTAATATACAGATAATGTACAGCTAATATACAGCTAATATACAGATAATATACAGCTAATATACAGCTAATATACAGCTAATATACAGATACTGTACAGCTAATAAAAACAGATAATGTACAGCTAATGTACAGCTAATACACAGCTAATATACAGATAATATACAGCTAATGTACAGCTAATATACAGATAATGTACAGCTAATGTACAGCTAATATACAGCTAATATACAGATAATGTACAGCTAATATACAGATAATATACAGCTAATGTACAGCTAATATACAGCTAATATACAGATAATGTACAGCTAATATACAGATAATATACAGCTAATGTACAGCTAATACACAGCTAATATACAGCTAATGTACAGCTAATATACAGCTAATATACAGATAATGTACAGCTAATGTACAGCTAATATACAGCTAATGTACAGCTAATATACAGATAATGTACAGCTAATATACAGCTAATATACAGCTAATGTACAGCTAATATACAGATAATATACAGATAATGTACAGCTAATATACAGCTAATATACAGCTAATATACAGCTAATATACAGCTAATGTACAGCTAATGTACAGATAATATACAGATAATGTACAGCTAATATACAGCTAATATACAGATAATGTACAGCTAATATACAGCTAATATACAGATAATGTACAGCAAATGTACAGCTAATGTATAGCTAATATACAGATAATGTACAGCTAATATACAGATAATATACAGCTAATGTACAGCTAATGTACAGCTAATATACAGATAATGTACAGCTAATATACAGCTAATATACAGATAATGTACAGCTAATATACAGATAATATACAGCTAATGTACAGCTAATGTACAGCTAATATACAGATAATGTACAGCTAATATACAGATAATGTACAGCTAATATACAGATAATATAGAGCTAATGTACAGCTAATGTACAGCTAATATACAGATAATGTACAGCTAATATACAGCTAATATACAGATAATGTACAGCTAATATACAGATAATGTACAGCTAATATACAGATAATATACAGCTAATGTACAGCTAATGTACAGCTAATATACAGATAATGTACAGCTAATATACAGCTAATATACAGATAATGTACAGATAATATACAGATAATGTACAGCAAATATACAGATAATATACAGCTAATGTACAGCTAATGTACAGCTAATATACAGATAATGTACAGCTAATATACAGCTAATATACAGATAATGTACAGATAATATACAGATAATGTACAGCTAATATACAGATAATATACAGATAATATACAGCTAATACACAGATAATGTACAGCTAATACACAGCTAATACACAGCTAATATACAGATAATGTACAGCTAATGTACAGCTAATATACAGATAATATACAGCTAATGTACAGCTAATGTACAGCTAATATACAGATAATGTACAGCTAATATACAGCTAATACACAGCTAATATACAGATGATGTACAGCTAATACACAGCTAATATACAGATAATGTACAGCTAATACACAGATAATGTACAGCTAATATACAGATAATGTACAGCTAATATACAGATAATATAGAGCTAATGTACAGCTAATATACAGCTAATATACAGATAATGTACAGCTAATATACAGATAATGTACAGCTAATATACAGATAATGTACAGCTAATATACAGATAATATACAGATAATGTACAGCTAATATACAGATAATATACAGATAATATACAGCTAATGTACAGCTAATGTACAGATAATATACAGCTAATGTACAGCTAATATACAGATAATATACAGATAATGTACAGATAATATACAGATAATGTACAGCTAATATACAGATAATATACAGCTAATGTACAGCTAATATACAGCTAATGTACAGCTAATACACAGATAATGTACAGCTAATACACAGCTAATGTACAGCTAATACACAGATAATGTACAGCTAATACACAGCTAATACACAGCTAATACACAGATAATGTACAGCTAATACACAGCTAATACACAGCTAATACACAGCTAATACACAGATAATGTACAGCTAATACACAGCTAATACACAGATAATGTACAGCTAATACACAGATAATGTACAGCTAATACACAGCTAATACACAGCTAATACACAGCTAATACACAGCTAATGTACAGCTAATACACAGCTAATATACAGATAATGTACAGCTAATATACAGCTAATGTACAGCTAATATACAGCTAATGTACAGCTAATATACAGCTAATATACAGATAATGTACAGCTAATACACAGCTAATATACAGCTAATGTACAGCTAATGTACAGCTAATATACAGCTAATGTACAGCTAATACACAGATAATGTACAGCTAATATACAGCTAATATACAGCTAATGTACAGCTAATACACAGCTAATACACAGATAATGTACAGCTAATGTACAGCTAATATACAGATAATGTACAGCTAATAAAAAAACAGCTAATATACAGATAATGTACAGCAAATTTACACAGCTAATATACAGCTAATGTACAGCTAATATACAGATAATGTACAGCTAATGTACAGCTAATATACAGATAATGTACAGCTAATACACAGCTAATATACAGCTAATGTACAGCTAATGTACAGCTAATATACAGATAATGTACAGCTAATATACAGCTAATACACAGCTAATGTACAGCTAATATACAGATAATGTACAGCTAATATACAGCTAATATACAGATAATGTACAGCTAATACACAGATAATGTACAGCTAATACACAGCTAATACACAGCTAATATACAGCTAATATACAGCTAATGTACAGCTAAAAACACAGCTAATGTACAGCTAATACACAGATAATGTACAGCTCATATACAGCTAATACACAGCTAATATACAGATAATGTACAGCTAATACACAGCTAATATACAGCTAATGTACAGCTAATACACAGATAATGTACAGCTAATGTACAGCTAATACACAGATAATGTACAGCTAATATACAGCTAATATACAGCTAATGTACAGCTAATATACAGCTAATATACAGATAATGTACAGCTAATACACAGCTAATACACAGATAATGTACAGCTAATATACAGATAATGTACAGCTAATATACAGCTAATATACAGATAATGTACAGCTAATATACAGATAATATACAGATAATATACAGCTAATGTACAGCTAATGTACAGATAATATACAGCTAATGTACAGCTAATATACAGCTAATATACAGAAAATTTATACAGATAATGTACAGCTAATATACAGATAATGTACAGCTAATACACAGCTAATACACAGCTAATGTACAGCTAATACACAGATAATGTACAGCTAATACACAGCAAATTTACAGCTAATACACAGATAATGTACAGCTAATACACAGCTAATACACAGCTAATACACAGTAATACAGCTAATACACAGTAATACACAGCTAATATACAGCTAATACACAGAAAATTTGTACAGCTAATACACAGCTAATGTACAGCTAATACACAGATAATGTACAGCTAATACACAGCTAATACACAGATAATGTACAGCTAATACACAGCTAATACACAGATAATGTACAGCTAATACACAGATAATACACAGCTAATACACAGCTAATACACAGTAATGTACAGCTAATACACAGATAATTACAGTAATACACAGCTAATACAGCTAATGTACAGCTAATACACAGATAATGTACAGCTAATACACAGCTAATACAGCAGCTAATACACAGATAATGTACAGCTAATACACAGCTAATACACAGCTAATATACAGCTAATACACAGATAATAAGCTACAGCTAATACACAGATAATGTACAGCTAATACACAGATAATGTACAGCTAATACACAGCTAATACACAGCTAATATACAGCTAATACACAGATAATGTACAGCTAATACACAGCTAATACACAGCTAATGTACAGCTAATACACAGATAATGTACAGCTAATACACAGCTAATACACAGCTAATACACAGATAATGTACAGTTAATACACAGCTAATGTACAGCTAATACACAGCTAATACACAGATAATGTACAGCTAATACACAGCTAATACACAGATAATACACAGCTAATACACAGCTAATACACAGATAATACACAGCTAATATACAGCTAATACACAGATAATACACAGCTAATATACAGCTAATACACAGCTAATACACAGCTAATGTACAGCTAATACACAGATAATGTACAGCTAATGTACAGCTAATACACAGATAATGTACAGCTAATACACAGCTAATACACAGCTAATGTACAGCTAATACACAGATAATACACAGCTAATACACAGCTAATACACAGCTAATGTACAGCTAATACACAGATAATGTACAGCTAATACACAGCTAATACACAGCTAATGTACAGCTAATACACAGATAATGTACAGCTAATACACAGCTAATACACAGCTAATACACAGATAATGTACAGCTAATACACAGCTAATACACAGCTAATGTACAGCTAATACACAGATAATACACAGCTAATATACAGCTAATACACAGATAATGTACAGCTAATACACAGCTAATGTACAGCTAATACACAGATAATGTACAGCTAATACACAGCTAATACACAGATAATGTACAGCTAATACACAGCTAATACACAGCTAATGTACAGCTAATACACAGATAATGTACAGCTAATGTACAGCTAATACACAGATAATGTACAGCTAATACACAGCTAATACACAGATAATGTACAGCTAATGTACAGCTAATACACAGCTAATGTACAGCTAATACACAGATAATGTACAGCTAATACGCAGATAATGTACAGCTAATACACAGCTAATACACAGCTAATATACAGCTAATACACAGATAATGTACAGCTAATACACAGCTAATGTACAGCTAATACACAGATAATGTACAGCTAATACACAGCTAATACACAGCTAATACACAGATAATGTACAGCTAATACACAGCTAATACACAGCTAATGTACAGCTAATACACAGATAATGTACAGCTAATGTACAGCTAATACACAGATAATGTACAGCTAATACACAGCTAATACACAGATAATGTACAGCTAATGTACAGCTAATACACAGCTAATGTACAGCTAATACACAGATAATGTACAGCTAATACACAGATAATGTACAGCTAATACACAGCTAATACACAGCTAATATACAGCTAATACACAGATAATGTACAGCTAATACACAGCTAATACACAGCTAATGTACAGCTAATACACAGATAATGTACAGCTAATACACAGCTAATACACAGCTAATACACAGATAATGTACAGTTAATACACAGCTAATGTACAGCTAATACACAGCTAATACACAGATAATGTACAGCTAATGTACAGCTAATACACAGATAATGTACAGCTAATACGCAGCTAATACACAGCTAATATACAGCTAATACACAGATAATGTACAGCTAATACACAGCTAATACACAGCTAATGTACAGCTAATACACAGATAATGTACAGCTAATACACAGCTAATACACAGCTAATACACAGATAATGTACAGCTAATACACAGCTAATACACAGCTAATGTACAGCTAATACACAGATAATACACAGCTAATACACAGCTAATACACAGCTAATGTACAGCTAATACACAGATAATGTACAGCTAATACACAGCTAATACACAGATAATGTACAGCTAATACACAGATAATGTACAGCTAATACACAGCTAATACACAGCTAATACACAGATAATGTACAGCTAATGTACAGCTAATACACAGATAATGTACAGCTAATACACAGCTAATACACAGCTAATGTACAGCTAATACACAGCTAATGTACAGCTAATACACAGATAATGTACAGCTAATACACAGATAATGTACAGCTAATGAAGTTGCTTTCGGCTGCTCCCTGTTCGGGGTCGCCACAGCGTACCAACTGGTCCGCACAACAACTTGGCACAGGTTTTACGCCGGATGCCCTTCCTGCCGCAACCCTCCCATTTTTCCGGGCTTGGGACCGGCACTGCATCCAGTGGCTGGGGTTGAGGCATTGGCTGGGAATCGAACCCGGGCCTTCCGCATAATAGGCGAGCAACCTACCACTGAGCCACCAATGCCTCTCTAATACACAGCTAATACACAGCTAATACACAGATAATGTACAGCTAATACACAGATAATGTACAGCTAATACACAGCTAATACACAGCTAATACACAGATAATGTACAGCTAATACACAGCTAATACACAGCTAATACACAGATAATGTACAGCTAATACACAGCTAATGTACAGCTAATACACAGATAATGTACAGCTAATACACAGATAATGTACAGCTAATACACAGCTAATGTACAGATAATGTACAGCTAATACACAGATAATGTACAGCTAATACACAGATAATGTACAGCTAATACACAGCTAATGAAGTTGCTTTCGGCTGCTCCCTGTTCGGGGTCGCCACAGCGTACCAACTGGTCCGCACAACAACTTGGCACAGGTTTTACGCCGGATGCCCTTCCTGCCGCAACCCTCCCATTTTTCCGGGCTTGGGACCGGCACTGCATCCAGTGGCTGGGGTTGAGGCATTGGCTGGGAATCGAACCCGGGCCTTCCGCATGATAGGCGAGCAACCTACCACTGAGCCACCAATGCCTCTCTAATACACAGCTAATACACAGCTAATATACAGCTAATACACAGATAATGTACAGCTAATACACAGCTAATGTACAGCTAATACACAGATAATGTACAGCTAATACACAGCTAATACACAGCTAATACACAGATAATGTACAGCTAATACACAGCTAATACACAGCTAATGTACAGCTAATACACAGATAATGTACAGCTAATGTACAGCTAATACACAGATAATGTACAGCTAATACACAGCTAATACACAGATAATGTACAGCTAATGTACAGCTAATACACAGATAATGTACAGCTAATACACAGCTAATACACAGCTAATACACAGATAATGTACAGCTAATACACAGATAATGTACAGCTAATACACAGCTAATACACAGATAATGTACAGCTAATACACAGCTAATACACAGATAATGTACAGCTAATACACAGCTAATACACAGATAATGTACAGCTAATACACAGATAATACACAGATAATACACAGCTAATACACAGCTAATACACAGATAATGTACAGCTAATACACAGATAATGTACAGCTAATACACAGATAATGTACAGCTAATACACAGCTAATACACAGCTAATACACAGATAATGTACAGCTAATACACAGATAATACACAGCTAATACACAGCTAATACACAGATAATGTACAGCTAATACACAGCTAATACACAGCTAATACACAGCTAATACACAGATAATGTACAGCTAATACACAGCTAATACACAGATAATGTACAGCTAATACACAGCTAATACACAGCTAATGTACAGCTAATGTACAGCTAATACACAGATAATGTACAGCTAATACACAGCTAATACACAGATAATGTACAGCTAATACACAGCTAATACACAGCTAATGTACAGCTAATGTACAGCTAATACACAGATAATGTACAGCTAATATTTCCATCTGCTCTGACTGTAGCACTTTTTCACTTTTTGTGCGATTATGATTATTCTGCACTATTACACAGTTAATATTTTCTCTATATTTACTGCACAGTTAATCTTGATTAAAATTCTTAGATTTTTTTCTTTCTATATTCATGTTTATATTTTTATTGCTGTGCATTAATACACTGGAGTAAATTCCCTGTACATGTAAAACCCACAGCACTAACACTGAAGTCATTCAACGTTTATCTTAGGAGAACATCAGGAATCCCGATAAAAGCAGCAGGAATTATTATTATTATTATTATTATTATTTTAAATAATATTATTTTCTCTTGTTTGTATGTTGTAGTTTAGAGAGTGAATCAAATATTTAATAGCTATTTGTTCTGCGTTTTTGTATTATTGCGATATAAATGTTAATATGACAAATCTGAATAGAAATAGATCGTGCATCATAATAGGCGTGGTTGTTTTTTTTATTTCTTTTGCAAAGTCTTTTTTTTGGGAAAATATAGATAACTCACATGATATTGACATTACAGAATCCCATTTTGGTTTTGTTTTGAAAAAGTAAAAAAGAAAAAGTAAAAAAAACACAACAACAATAATAATAACAAAAACAATAATCAGACAAAAAAGGGAAAAGAAAAGAAAAAAAAGAAGTAAAGAGAAAAAACAAACACAAGCCCACCCCCTGGGTCCTGCCCCTTTTCAATTGACAAATATAAGACATTTTTAACTTTACAAAAGAAAAGAAAACCTAATCCGGAAAAACCCCTAGGCCTGTGAAATATGAAATAAACGGTTGCTATTTATAAAAAAGCCTGGCAGTATTACCTCTTATTGTATATTTCATTTTCTCAAGCTTAATAAAAAATGCTGTATCTTTTAGCTACTGTGAGTGAGAAGGTGGGACAGAGGCCCTTCCACTGTAGGAGAAGGCGACGTCTGGCCAGCAAGGGACGTGAAACAAATAACTTCCTTTTGCATAGAGTTTAACTGAGACGATTCATCTGGAAGTCCAAAAATAGCAATCAGTGGAATTGCAGGCTTGCAAATGTACTCCTAGGGTAGTGGACATTGTACTGAAATAAACCCGACCAATAATTATATAATCGTGGACAGAAAAAAACATATGACTCAGGTGACATTGTGAGTTAGAGCGTCTGTCACGGCATGGTTTTTTTTTCATTTTTCGGTGGTGGTGGAGTGAGACGATTCAGGTCGTTTTACCTTTCCGAACTTTCACAAAAACAGAGGAATGCAGGAGAGCCAGAAGTGTGTGTGTGTGTGTGTGGTGTGTGTGTGTGTGTGCGTGTGTGTGTAGGAATGTGCCTCATATCATTTTTCTGTCAGTTCTGCAGTGCTTTTTATAGCTCGCACAGCAGCTGCGCGCACACACACA